>JAFIRS010001719.1:0-305109 GCA_018342105.1 Gonioctena quinquepunctata | reverse complement strand
ATTCCTATACTTTTTCCATTTATTATGTCTTAAATAATTACAAATTTTCTTTAAAGGTTTGCCGAAATAAGTAATAACCCTGAAATTTTACTTTGTATTTGAATCGGTTGGATAAAATTCCTGAATTGTCTTTTTATAGATAGAATGCTGTCAACTAAACTTTAGTTATAACCGTTATTGGCTGCAATTTGTTTAATTATATTTAATTCTTTGTTGAAATTCTCTTCTGACAGAGGAACATCCTCTAGTATGTGGATCATATATGCGGCTACTTTGTGTTACTATGTATTGTAATATCTAACGATTGTGGAAATGGAAAAATTGTGTTTATTTTTCATTTTCGTTATGGTCAAATCTAAGTAGTTTATCGAATCATTCATTTCAATTTCTTTTGTGGATTTGTTTGAGCGATGAATGACAAAAAATGTATTTAATTGTCTACATATCTATACCACTATAATGAGTTTTTTATCAACGGGTTGTTATGAATTTCTCTTTCGAGATTATCCATGAAAATGTCCTCTAGTGAAGGATTTCCCATTATTTACCCTTTACTAGAAGAATAAAAACTATTATTAAATTGGAAATAATTCTGTGTTTTGATATCTTGAAAGAAGATCCTACATATTTTTACGAAAAAGAAGTTAAAGAAATACTGAAAACATTTCAATAGTTTCGCCTATGAAAAAATAAATCTTTGTATACAGACATTACAATACATAGTACTTAGTATGATTCACAGACTAGTGAAGATAATTTCAATAAATAATTAAATATAATTAAACAAATTGCAGCCAATGTATATAACTCAAGTTTAGTTGACAGCATTCTATCAGTCATATTTCAGAGTAATTACTCATTTCGGCAAACCTCCAGAGAAAATTTCTAATTATTTAAGACATAAAGATATTAATGTTGCTCACAGAACAAATAATACTTTGGGAAAATTTATTACAAACAACAAAGATCTATAGTATAGCAAAACACGTGTCATGGGTTTTGTAAACCAATTTTTTTGTGAAAATCGTAGTGTTTTTAGTTTACTTTAATTATGGATTTTCTTCAAGTATTGGCCGCATATATTCAAAAAAGAATTCCCTGACCTGATTAAACCTGTGACTAAAATATTTACCTCTAGAAATATTCTGGAATAACTGAAATTGCGAAACATTTTTGTTGGAAAATACCACCTTACCTTTTGAAATACATGATTATAAAATTGGAAATATCAGCTGAATCGAAACCAAATAAAAAATTATATTTTTTTTAAACGGAATTCCTTGTAGTTAATTTGGAAGATCAAACATCCAGTTTGAAATTGGAAAAAATGGAAAACAGGTACCATCATTACCATACCCAAACCAAATAAACCACTAGGCAACTAATAACTAACTTCAATGAAAGGCAAAATGTGATTGGAAAATTATTTTAGAACTTTTGGGTTATCAAACTATAACTATATAGAATTACAACTGAGCATATATCTGAACAATCAATACTAATTAAAGCAAACTCACCAGCTTGAGAGAACTTTGATTCTGTGGGGTCTTCAATACTGTCTCTCGGCATAACCTCGAGTTCGCTTGAATTGGGATCATAAGATTTTTCATTCTCATTAGAGACTATATATCCACTAAACGGTTCGATTTCGATGGGCTCTTCCTTCACTGCTTCTTCAATCAAAACATCATGAATGGTACCTACATAAGCCCTACTCCCGATTTGTTCATTTTCACCTTCTTTAATATCAGTTACTGAAAGTTCTGCTGCACATTTAGAGGGTTCTGAGGCCATTATGGAGTATTCCTGGGTAGATAAAGTGAAATCACCAAAAATCCTTATTAATTATGTTAAAATAACAGGTGGTCAGGTGAAGTAGACAATGTCAAGTCAAAGATTAGAGGTTAGAACAAGATCCCGCACAGACCAAATGGCGCGAAAATCAGGTTATGACCTTCAAATTTTACTATAATGTTTACAAATATTAGAGGTTAGTTTACCCCCTACTTTTTGATGTTTACATCTGTCTGTCAAATATCAGATGAACGCTTGATTTTTCTTGAAGTCTACTGGCGATTTTTGATTATTCGAATGGATTTTCCAAGCGATTTGGCGAGTTGTTTTGGTTTTGGCGCTTTGGTGTTTTGAAGTGCAATTTGTTTTATTTTAAAGTTAACTCATTTAGAATTTCTTTTTAACCGACGAAACCAAAAAGGAGGAGGTTCTCTAGTCGACGCGTATATATTTTTTTTATTTTTATGTATGACCACGCATAACTTTTTACTGAGACGTCCGATTCTTTTTTCAGTGGATAGGGTGTACCTCGAAGTTGGTCCCATTTGAATATAAAAGATGAAATCGACCCCTAAGGGTAGCAAAGTGAAGGATATTGATCACTCACCCTCTCTATTCTGGTCCGTTAACCGATTCTATCAGGCATAACTTTGTACTGGGTTCTTCGATTTGGATGTTTTTTTTTATTAGATAGGGTATACCTCATAGTTGATCATACAGTGACCGGCAGAAAGTACGGGAAATTCTTTTATTAATAAATTTTGACGAATATCGATATGTGCAATCGCTTCTGCATCAAAAGCAACCCCAAAAGACGTTGTACAGTGCCGTTCGTCTTTTCGTGTTTGGAGGGAAATTTAAAAAAATTAAAAATTATGTTTCAAAACACACTTAGTTGGGAAAATATCGAAAAATGTTATTCGAAAAAGTTGTTCAGAACGCTATTTTATAGTTATGTACAAGTTTTGAAAAAAATCTGAGATAAAAAAATAAAAATCAATTTTTTGCTATAATAAAAATTTCAATATGGAAAAATACATTTTAGACAAAGAAACTTATTAGTAAGGCCAACAGTAATAATTTAAATGATATTCTGTAAATATTCGCAAGCTACTATTTTATTCGGAAAAATTTTTAAATCTATGGATTTGCCATGTATTCAGCTGCTTTATAAGAGGTCACTGAAATATCTCCAGGACATTATAATTCCGATACTGTTCATTATTAATAAAGATGGTTCTTTGACAATAATAAACAGTATCGGGATTATAATGTCCTGAAGATATTTCTGTGACCTCTTATGAAGCAGCTGAACACATGGCAAATCCACAGATTTAAAATTTTCTTCGAATAAAATAGAAGTACCTGGTGAATCTTTACAAAATATTACTCTTGGGCTTTACTAATGAGTTTCTTTGTCAGAAATGTATTTTTCCAAATTGATTTTTTTTTTATGGCAAAAATTTATTTTTATTTTTTCATCTCAGATTTCTCTCCAAATATAGCTATAAAATGTCGTTCTAAACAACTTTTCCAAATAACATTTTTCAATATTTTCCCAAATAAGTGTGTTTTGAGACATAATTTTTAAATTTTTAAAATTTTCCGCCAAACAAGAAAAAACGAACGGCACTGTACAACATCTTTTGGGGTTTCTTTTGATGCAGAAGCGATTGCATGTATCGACATTTGTCAAAATATTATATTAAAAAAATTTCCCATATGATGCGTACTTTCTGCCGGTCACTGTATTTGGATTTCTAATGGAATTATCCACCCTTAGGGGATGAAAAATAGGGGATAATTGATTTTTCACTTGTGAACATTGGCACACATATGTAGTTGACAATGACAGACCGCTACTGTCATTATTTTTGTTCTCCTACATCCGTCACAATCATTATATTCTATGAGAGGATGGAATGATATACGAAGTAATGAAATAAACTAACCAGAACAACAAAAATAATTTATATTACAACAAATAGTAAAAGTAGATAATCACATTTTTTAACTGGTAATAGTTGAAGTGAGGTGGGTAAGTAAGTATTTTGGAAATAATCAAAAAACAAGTAGGTAGTAATTGGTAGATTTCAGCCACAAAAAATTGAAAAATAAAAACTTCTTAGTCCCAATAACTAAGCTCCTAAACTAATGTAAGTAACTAATTTTGAGTCGGCGCCAAACAAACAATCAACGAAGACCATTAAATTACTTCAAAAAAAGTATCAGAATGTCACCGCGCAACTCGATGCCATCATTTTACGCCTTACCTAATTCATTTGCTTGTTTGTTTGGCGCCGACTCAAAATTAGTTACTCACATTAGTTTAGGAGCTTAGTTATTGAGACTAAGAAGTTTTTATTTTTCAATTTTTTGTGGCTGAAATCTACCAATTACTACCTACTGTGGAGACTGAGAAGGTTTATTTTTTACTTTTCAGTTCCGTATTTCGTCGGTTTAATTTTTTGTTAAAAAGTTTTAAGTAGTTCTGCATGTTTCTATTATTCTTATTGAAATTGCATTTTTCAGTTCAAATCAACTTAGTCCCATAGAGTTTATACACAGTGGTAGTGAAGGCACTAAGTGTTCTATCATACATTTTGAAAACAATTTTATTAATAACAATCCTTCGAGGACATGAAAGCACAGGATGAAGATATTTCCAAAGAATGTTTCAAAAAAGCTTGCGACAAGCACCTTCCGCTGTTTTTGGGAAGTACTGCCAAGATTGTCAGTGACCTGAAGAGAAGGACATACACTAAATAATTCAAATAACGTGCACTATCTCTTTTTACACTGGACCAAAAGCTTACAGAAGAATGGTAAAAAATTATCATTTTCCTTCTGTATCCACTTTGAGGAGAATGACACAAAATATTCAGAAAAAACCTGGACTCAATGATTTTGTTTTTATGAGCCTCAAATGGAAATTGCAAGGAAAAAGTGAATTGGATAAAATATGTATTCTCTCAATGGATGAAGTTTCTTTGAAAGCTGGTATCCAGTATGATCCGAAAATTGATGAAATTTTCGGGTTCCACGATTTGGGTTAGTAATCTCTTCAATATTTTGTTTCTTAAAGATGGCTTTTTATTTGAAAAATTATTTATTTTTTCAGATAATGGAAAGGATTTTATTCCAGCTAAAAATGCCTGGCCAGAGGAATCCACGATAATTGGAAACAACCATTGGGATATTTCTTTCTAAGTTCAATATGTAGTGCTTCGGATCTCAAACCAATAGTATTTGATTGTATCACCAAAATGGGAGAAATAGGACTTGATGTTCGAACTCTTATATCTATCATGGGCTCAAACTTCGGTCAATTTTCAAGTGAATTAGGTGTGAATGTAAATAACTTTACATTTCAGGAGGACGGCAAGATTTTCTAAATTTTTGATACGCCTCATTTACTTACATTAAATCTCTTAAGGAAACATAATAATTTTGACATTGGCCCACGAGACAGAAGTATCAATGTACAAATTGATTTCCCCGATATTTCAAGGGACGCCACAGATAAAAGGGAAATTGGGGTATGCTGATTTTTGAAGGTAACATAGATGATGTCACAAAGGCGAGGAGAGAAAACAATCTAAATCAGCTTTTCTTTTAATTTTCAGTAACAATCGCATGAGATAATCGGAGGAGGGGGATCTAAACCAAGCAGTTGGTCGGAGGAACAAGGCCCACTCTCAAGATCGATAAGGCTACTATTATTAGTATAAGTATCACCTTTTAATAAACACATGAATTTCACAAGTAACCATGGACTTTTCATTCAATGAAGATATTTTGATTTTAGCTAGTAAATTCCGAACCTTCACAGAGTGTTCCATGACTGTTTAGAAAAAATTATCCACTATATTAAGAATCAAATATACTTATAGTCAGAAGATTTTGATCTCATAGGCAATTTTTTTACAAAATTAAATATAAAAGTAATGATGAAAATATAAAAGTATGATGAAAATAGTTACTAGATAAATTACAATCACAAGTTGAAAAAAATTATTACAATGGGCAAAGGTACTGCAGAGAAGATACAAATTAATTTATACATATACGAGTCATTTTACTACGAAGATAATTTGAATTCTTGCGATAAGATAGTCGTGTTATCTGCCAACATAGTGAACATTTCTTAATTTGCCAAAAGCTGAGAGACTATCAGTGTTCACAATTTGGGTTCTTTCACTCAGATAGAACTCACACCAATTGAAGCTGTAGAGATGGAGCTTATTCAACAGTCAAAAGCGTTAGATATATCAGAAAACACTGCATAGCTCACTTCCTTCAGACTAGGATAAAGATTTTTCAGAAAGCGAATTTATTTATTGAATTTTAGATCCTCTGCTAGACATACTAGAATTAGACCGTTTTAAAAGTTAGGTTCCGTTTTGTCCCTGGAAAACTTAGGGCAATGTTTTGTCGCTGTCATAGTGACAAAAACACAGCCCCTTATGGGATTTTTTGTATATGCATTAACTTGTTTAGTATATAAATCACTAAACTCAACAATAACCTGTTTTCATCACATTTTCGTCAATCCTAGCGAAGTATCCATGGAATAGGTAGCTTGTCATGAAGAACTTAGCAAGAACCATAAAACAATCTAATGTAGACCTTTTTGGTTCGATCGTCCATTGCAGATTCAGTGATCCAGTCCTTTTTGAGGATTTCATAATTCAATATAAATAAATTGACCTAACCTAACCTGCCCGACAAAAATGGGGTCCATATTATATATCCATCGTCAATAAGTGAAACTCTTCGACGCATTCGAAGACTAAAACAATCATTTATAAATCATTAAATGTTGAAATTTCAATTGTGTCAATTCATCGATTTAATTTCATCCCTAAATAAATGAGAACCCTTAATATTTCATCCCATTCGAAATCCTTGATATTTCCTACATTTTTTTAATCCGAAAACACCCGAAGGTTCGAAGCGTTTCGTCGTATACGATCCCCGACACTTGATGTCACATGACAGGCTTTCCTGACTCCTAATTGCCTACACCCAACTCTGATTTTATGAATGAAATCAAAAGTGACAGCATTTGGAGGATTTTGAAACGATTTTACTATTTCATTCATGAATAAGGTTAGCGATTTTTCTTCTTACTTTACTCTTTGGTAGAACATTGAATTCACAGAACAATATATGTGTTTTGTGATATAATTTTCGACCTGTGTTGCAGTGTTACCAATGGTTAAGAACATCATTATGTACACTATCGTCCATTATTATGCGATTTTATCCATTATTGTGTAATTTGACAAAAAACTTTCAAAGGTGTTATTTATCAACTTGGCATGCATTATGAGTACTTGCTCCTTATTTGACAATAAAAAAGTTTGAGGATGCATTAAATTTGTATCAATGAGGGAGTTACGTCCATGTTGCCAACCTGATTTTTTTTTATGCCTCTTTAATTATAGAAATTCTTGTGGAGTCGTGTATAAAAGCTTAAATTGTATGCCTCAGTCATAAGGTCCTAAATAAATATTTCATGGACATAAACAATGTTCTAGGGAATTTCGTTCGTCATGTTTGATTTCTGGGGATTTTGTGATAATGGACTAACTAATTCGTGACGTCAGACACGATGGGCGGAGCTTACGAACCTTTCCATGGAAAATGCAATTGCATGTTGAATGCCCATAAGGAATTTTTATTTTTTAGTTTATTCGTGATTGTGTAATAAATAAGGATGGAAATATTAATATTTTGTTATAAAGAGGCCAAATTTAGGATTTCTCATCATATTTTATAGATATGTAAGGGTTATAACATATTTTTTCCTTATTTGAGATAGTTGAGGTTATGTCAATGGGGGATACATTTCTTCGGCTACTTTTACTGTTTTTTTTTGTTTTGGAGCATTCCTAGTACAGTCTTTGTAACGGATATGTTGTAATGTCCAAACAGAGCTAGTTTGGCAATGTGGTGACATTTTGTCCCCCTGGAGCAAGGAACAAGTGGCAGAGATAATATCAGCGATTTACTCATATACATATATAAACATGATAATATAAAAAAGTTAAATTCAAGAAGTACCTAAAGCCTACCTCTACATTATATATTTTCTTTCATGCTAGCATGTATTTCTCCTCTGATTGCAATGGTTGGTTTCCAAAGCATTTTCTCCTATTTTCATTTTCCAGGAACTCGTAAATGCTAGAAAGCTTCAAAACGTGTCATTCTAAGCTAGAATTCTGAAAATAAAACGAAAAATTTCTTATGGACATTCAACATGTATTTTGCATTTTCGATGTAAAAGTTTGTAAGCTCCTCCCTTTTGTGACGTCAGACTTAGCCTGTCCATTCTGGCAGTGATTTAATGCAATCAATATCACAAACAATAATAAATGAACTCATATGTATGTTTTTGGGATGAATAAACGTTATTATCATTATTATTATATAATGTCGGGTCGGCTGCAAACGAGAAAAGTTCTCCGAAAAAATTACTCTCTGAGATTCTGACTGAACAATAGTAAGCAGGAATAGGAAGGGAAAAGGAAAGTCTATTTTACCGAGTATGTTTATGAAATTATGAATTATATTCAAGAATGTGTACTCTCATGAAATAATTGTGGATGAGGGTTAAGGGCTGAAATTACAAGTTTAAACAGTTTATTCATTTATTTATTGGTATATACATAAAAAATACAAATTACATATAGAAATACACGTTAGCTTCCCCTCATATTCCTGATATTGTGCTGTTGAGCCCATATTGGTAGAATGCAGGTTTCCTTAGAAAACAGTTTTATCGCAGCTTTTTCTTTTTTGAAATTGATAAGAATATCGAATTCTGAGCCATGATATTGACTTGATGATAATTCAAAACGAAACATTAGGTCAGTTCTATTATGACTGTTACAAGTGGATGAATTTAGGTAGTAACGGTTCACAGTCACTACCTTGGGGAACACTAGAACAGACTTTCATTATAATATATAATTATTAATCTTGATCCTTCTGAATTCTGAAGAGCAAGAAAACTATAAATCCAACACAACAAACCAAAAGATTCCAATTTAAGAACTAAAATTCCATGATTAAATTTATCAAACACTTTTGAGAAATCAGTGTAAATTGAGTTAAATCTCATCGCATATGCATTTAACATGTTTTTTGGTGGATAAGCAAATTTGATTGGTTACAAGAAAGACAAATATTTTGAGAAAAACTGATGGTAAGTGTACTTTTTCACGTTGCTCTTATCGCATAATTTATGGATGGGTCTGATTAAACTGTTTTCCAGAACCATGGTTAAGTGGTGAATTCCCAATGGCCCAATGCAATTTAATGCATTAAATTGCTGGAACACCATCTTGTTCAAAACTAAAAAGACTCTTCATGGAAAACTTCAATAATGCATTAAATTAAGTACATCATATTCTGGACTAACATAAAATGTTCCATTTGAAAGAATGGAATTGAAGCAAACATTGACCCATGGGCGGGGCCATGTCGATTGATAGCAGGAAAATTACTATTTACTTAATACTTTCCTGAAGTAGAGAGAAAATCATTAACTCATCTAAAATAACTAAGAATACCAAACATATTGTTCGGTTCGCTTGCAATTTTCATAAGAAATTCACAAACTCGATGAATGGACTGATTTTGTATACGGATGAGGAGGAAAAGAATGAGATGAGGTGTTTGGCATGATCAGAATGAAAGAACCAGGATCTAAGATATTTACTCCGAAGTCTTTGAAGTAATGGAAGCATATCCGCATCCTAAAAAGATTTTAGTGCCTCACACCAAGCTCGATCGCTAGCAACAAAAATTCAAAACTACAAATTTGTATGCTCTATAGTGATTTGGTACAACACATTATTCAAAATTAATTATTTCAATAAATCAATGTAGTATCGAAGCATAAATCTAAAAGCTTGTTTAAATTGCATAAACAAAATAAAAACTTTTTTCGGAGACTCAAGAAATGAGAGATCCAATGAATTTCTTGTCGATGCCAGAAAACTAGCAGATGAGTTAGAAATTGAACCAAAGTTTCTATCTTCACAAACTGTTGATCGAAGAAATTTTTTTTTTACGCTACCAGTATCTGTAGCAAAGTGTGAAAGTTTTTCTCGAAATTGGAAAAAAAACCTTTTTGAGACCAAGTGTGGTCCAAGAGAGACTCAGCAATTTATCGAGAATGTCCATAGAAAAAGATACAATGGATTCCCTTCTTCCGACGAATTACTTGAAGATTTTGCCATTAAAAAGGCAAGAAAAAAAGTTTTGATTGAATTATTTTGTTCCTTTCTTTACTGTTGTAATATATATATATATATATATATATATATTTCTGTCCACGTTCTGTGTTCTGAAAAGGTCCGATTTCACGACGTTTCGGCAAATTCACATTTGCCATCTTCAGGTAATGTCTAGAAATTCGATTGATTCGAACTCAACTTTTCAGGACCAAGAATACAGAACGCGGACAGAAATCCGAGAAACTATCTCAACACATTATGACCGCGAAAATCTACGAAGCAACATATATATACACATATATAAAACATGTCACACAACAATTAATAAATAGTTTTGAATAAAATAAATAAAATACATTCGCATATGCAAAATGCAGTTAAAATATAAAGTTTGAGCACTTTATGTTATAATTGAGGTATTCCTGAACATCATAAAATGCCTCTTCTGTGATAATATGTTTTACAGATTTCCAGAAGGAATCAGTGGATTCAATGATTTTAACACTGGCCAGGAGATGGTTGTATAGTTCAGTGGCATTGTAAACAATTGAGTTCTTTATCAAATTTGTGGATAGAATGGGTAGCCTTGGGTTGTCATAAGGTGCTTTGTTTTTATGTATCAGACATCCGAGAACAAAAAGAGACGGAATTGTTAGAATTTTCTGTTCTTTGAATGATTCCTTACAATAACCTCTAGGCACAACTTTACAGAGGTAGCCAATAGCACGCTTTTGAAAAATGAAAATCATGTTGAGGAGTTGTCTATTGCAGGTTCCCCAGAAGGGAATGCCATACCTGGCAGGTGACTCGAATATGGAGTGGTACACTATTTCAGCAGTGCCACCCGCAGTTCATTTGAAATCACACGCAAGGCATAGCACCCTGAAGATAGCTTTTTACTCAACTTATCAACGTGATTTTCAAAACTGAAATCACAGTCTAGATGAATTCCTAGAAATATATTGCTTAAGTTCAGTGTGATAATGTCATTTCCTAAGGGGATGTCTGGTATATTACAGTGGAATTAAAGTAAATTTTGTTTTGTTTATGTTAAATAAAAGTAAATTAGAGTTGCACCATCCTCTCACAACAGAAATATCACGAACCATTTCTCTGTGAAGGTTATCTAAATTTGTATCATACCATAGGATAGTTATGTCATCTGCGAAAATAGTGAAGATACCTTCTATCTTAATATTTACCAAGTCATTGAAATAGAACAGGAACAATAAGGGTCAAAGGACAGAGCCCTGTGGTACACCATGCCTAATAAAACCAACATCTGATAAGGTGTCCGTTTTTACAATTTGTGTACGTTGACTCAAATATGACTTAAACCAGTTGTAGCTTTGCTCTCTGATGCCATAGTGCCGAAGCTTCCGCAGCAGTATTTCATGATGGAAGATAGTGACTAAGGTTTATCTTTCAGTCGCAGATGATTCCACATCTGATTTTATGAACATCCCGTTTATATTTTCAACAAAGCAGTCAAAGGCTTTTGACAGGTCACAAAATACTGCAGCGCTTGCTTCTTTCAGGTTCAACATTAATAGAGATTTTTTACGGAGTGAAAAATAGCATCCCCTGTACTTTTGTTGGATTGAAAACCAAATTGTTGAGAGTTTAAAATGCTGTGAAGAGCCATGAAGTTCGTTAATCTTGAAAAGGGAAACATTCTCAATTGAATATTGATAGAAAGATTTTTCTGTGAATTGAAAAATCCACGATTAAAATCTTTCATCTTTCATCCTGTTTATATTTTCAACAAATCAATTCGTTAATCTATTCTTTACCAATTTTTCTATTATTTTCCCAAGAGTTGGAATAAGTGAGACGAAAGTTAGACGGATCAGAGGGTTCAACACCCTTATAGACAGGAATCACAACACTGGTTTTTGAGAAATCTGGAAAGAATCCTCTAGCAAATGAATCATTGATTAGGTCGACTAGTAATTCAAGAACGAAGATTGGCAAATTTTCAATTTTTTTTATAGATATACTGTCAATACCGCCAGTAGTTTTCTTGATCATGTTTATGTATATCAGTAAATTGTAAAGCTTTTACAGAATTATTATGAACTAAAATTTGGGTGCCTCCACAGTTGAAGTCTTTTCTACAAAAAACAGAGACCACAGTGTAGTTCGGAACATATATGGGTTGACCTGTTTTAAGCCAATGTTCTGTAATTAAAACAACCGTTGGAAAATGTTGGCTTTCAAGAGATATAACCTATATTTTATGGGTTTATCGTTCTTTATAACCAAGATACAGGGTGATTTATTAATTTCCCCATTTTTTCAATTAATCATAACTTATGAACCATCCTATACATTTTTGTAATATTTGGTTCGTATGTTCTTTGTCCACAGTGCCGTCGATTAACATAATAAAAAAAGTCTTATTCCAGGTCATTCATTTATTTATTTATTTACGGTAATAACCATTACACCCAGTACAATTACATATACCTTACACCTACTATACAAAATACAATACAAAATACCATACAACACAATACAATATACAAAAAAATAGACAAAAAAGTTTAAAAATTTTGGGTTACTATATATATCCACAAAAACTTTCACTTTGCAGAACATTAATGCCCTAATTTAAAAATTGTGGTCATACGTATAAAAGAACGAAAAAATATACATCCACTACTCAGCAGACAGTTATAATCTTGTTATGATAAGCAAGTAAGTTCCATACATTCATCTAGTATTATTGAGCCAAGTGTTTGTTTTTTAGGTCACGTCTGAAAGTAGAAAGTGGTATGCCGAAGTAGTTCAAATCTACTTCATTCGCATTCCTTACCATTCTTGTTAGAGGGCTGTGGAGTCCGTAGTTACTGTAGTGATGTTTGATATGAAAGGTATCTTTAGATCTAGTGCCAGAATTATTAGTTTTAAACTCAATATGAGATAGGAGATCTGGAGAACAAACATCACCTGCCAGCAACTTGAACAGAAAACATAAGTCGGTTTCTATTCTCCTGTTCTCTAGAGTAGTTATTTTTAATAAAGAACATATGTCTGCGTAATCATAGTCATAGTTGTTCCCCTGAATTCCTAGTTTGTATGCAGAAGATATTAAAAATTTATGTTGAACAGTTTCCAACATGTTGATATAAGTCTGATAGTAAGGGTTCCATACTACAGACGCGTATTCCATGTTTGAACGGACAAAAGCGCAGTAACGAACCTTAAAGGAGATGATTGAGAGGTCTCTGGATACTCTTTTAATGTAACCTAGCATCTTACGTGCTTTCAGGGAGATCATTATTATGTGTTGTGAAAAAGATAGTTTATCATCCAATAATACCCCTAGGTCATTTATTTGAGTTACTCTTTCGAGGTCTAAAGAGTTGATGGAGTATGAATAATCTATGGATGTCCGACTTCTGTTGAAGTTTATGAAGAAGCATTTATTAAGGTTCAGATCCATTCCGTTGGAGTTGCACCAATGAACGAGGTTATTGATATCATTAGTAGGTTTCGAGTCGAAACAACACCCTGTATATCAATATTTTAAATTTTATTTACAAATTTGGAAAGAGCAGAAAAAAATAAGTAAGACTAAATGTATTTGGTGTTTCCGCATACAACTTTTTTACTTATTAACTTGAGTCAAATCTAGATGTTTCGATAATGAGGTGGCACAAAATTAATTTTTTTCCCCAAATGGTACTTTTCCAGCTTTAATCCATAAAATCATCAACTATTTCCTATTCTCCTAATTTCTGGATCCCAACCTTATTGAAAACGAGAGGACATGTCCGTATTTGAGACAAATTATGATTATATATGACTAACTTTCAAACACCCTATCTGCGTACAAAAATTATCATAACATTTGTTCATTGCGCTACATTTAAAAAAATATATATAAAAAAGAGAAAAAATGCTCATTCCGAAAAAAGCATAACTTTATTTTAAACAAAAATAACGTTGCAACAAATCTACATTTTAAAAGTTAAACATAACAGAAAATAAAAAAAATTTAATTTTCTTTATAGTCTAATTATTTTTTTAGCTAGAGCATGATCACTTCTCGACAGTTGCATTCTTGATAGTAATCATAAAATCAAGCAGTCTGTACGTATTGTTTAATTTAGTAAATAATACACATTTTTTTGTGTCTAATTCTTTTTGTTTAATTTAATATAATTTATTGCAACGTTATTTTTGTTTAAAATAAAGTTATGCTTTTTTCGGAATGGGCATTTTTTCTGCTTTTTATAAATGTAGCGCAATGAACAAATGTTATGATAATTTTTTTATGCATACATGGTGTTTGAAAGTTAGTCATTGATAATAATAATTTAACCCAAATACGGACATGACCTCTCGTTTTTCAATAAGGTTGGTATACAGAAATTAAGAGAATAAGAAATAGTCGATGATTTTATGGATTAAAGCTAAAAAAGTACCATTTGGGGAAAAAAATAATTTTGTGCCATCTTATTATCGAAACATCTAGATTTGACTCAAGTTAATAAGTAAAAAAGTTGTATGCGGAAACACCAAATAGTCTTACTTATTTTTTTCTGCTCATTCCAAATTTGTAAATAAAATTTTAAAATATTGATATACAGGGTGTTGTTTCGACTCGAAACCTACTTATAAATTTTTTAAAGGCCGGACCTGGAATAAGACTTTTTTTTTTATTATGTTAATTGACACCACTGTGGACAAAGAACATACGAACCAAATATTACAAAAATGTATATGGTGGTTCATAAGTTATGATTAATTGAAAAAATTGGGAAATCAATAAATCACCCTGTATCTTGGTTATAAAGAACGATAAACCCATAAAATATAGGTACTGTATGCGCATTTTTCAATGAATAACCTTGTATAAGTCATCTAGCTTATTCTGAATTGACTGTACATTGAGAGTCAAAACTGAGATTAAATAATTGTTATTTGAGGATGGAGATGGGGAGGGAGTTGAAATGTTTCTGCCGATTGTTTGAACATATTGTGTTCCGAGTTCAAAGAGTGATTGCAATTTTTGTAGAGAGGAACTGAGTTGTTAGGTGATATGGATTTGCTCATAGATGTTGAGTGATGAAGGATAATTATTACTCAATATTGAATACAGGTAAGTTTTCTTTCTAACATTTTATTTATATGATTTACTTTCTAGCGATTGACTTGTATTTTCTCGTACCTGTTATACGATTTTGAACAAGTTGGTTTGTCTCCTGTATGAATTCTCTCGTGTCCCGTAAGATGCCCCTTAAGGGAAAACGATTTCGAACAGAATTGGCATTGAAACGGTTTTACCCCTGTATGAATTCTCTCGTGTCTTGTAAGAACCGACTTCTTGTTGAAGAATTTAGAACAAATATTGCATTGAAATGGTTTGTCTCCAGCATGAAATTTCTCATGTGTTGTAAGATTCCCCTTCTGGTTGAACGATTTTGAACAGATTTTGCACAGAAATGGTTTCTCTCCTGTATGAATTCTCTTATGTACCGTAAGATGTCCCTCGTGGAAAAACGATTTTGAACAGAAATTGCATTGAAATGGTTTTTTCCCTGTATGAATTCTTGGCCTTGTATCATTGTCCTTTCCCACAGCTGTTCCACCCTCTCCTATATTTTGTTGAGGCCATGTTTCCGAGGCTGAAGGAAAAAATGGGAGGAATTACGAGAATTTTCTCAATTAAATTATAAAAAAGGATCCATCATCCCATTTACAATACATTTTTCATTTATTCGTCATCTGCCCAAGAAACATCCACGTTAGGAATATTTAAAAAACGCACATAAAGAATACAGTACCAGGTGTCATCAAATCTATTAGACAAGTCATAACTTCTAGAATATTAGGTGTATCAAAATGAGATTTGGTATAGGTAAATGGTATGTGAAGAAGAGAGTTTTCGCATACTTTTTCCTTTCCGGTATCACTGGAAATGGCTCCGGTTTTGAATTTTAAATGGAACACCCTGTATATTGTAACATTTTTGGATTTCTGAGACAATTCTGGATCAGAAAGTGACATTTTAAAAAGTTTTTACGCCTACTTAATTTTTTTAGAGTCACTTTTAATATTGCATCTAGGTGGCCTTGATCAGACGTAAACTAATCTGAGGACCTCAGGTGATGTCAGAAAATTACAATCGCTAAAATACTGGATAATAATTCATTTACTTTTGTCAAGTGTGCCATGGATAATAATTTATTTACTTTCACTGTTGTAAATTTTCACTTATATTCTCCCTAGAGCATGAATTATTGCCAGAAATTTTTTGAAAATTATCAGGAGTCGCGAAGCGACGAGGGATAATTTTCTTTGAGAATTCATGTACGAGACAAATTTCCCGCAATTAATTTAAGCACGTGGGGGATTCGGTAAGAACATTTTATACCTGAATTATCTTTAAATAGAAAACATCAAGTAAATATTTATTTTGATGTTATTCACAAATAAATAGAAGGCTGTGTGTAATGGGAGTTTTGGAGGGGAATTTTTTCTGATTTTCCCCGTTCCCTAGTAAAATAAAATATATAATATCAGATAAACTATTATGTACAATCAAGTGATTTCATACAATTTTCTTACTAGGATTCAGGGAAATGTTAATATTGACTAAAAATGAAAGTGGATACGTTCGTATTGCGGGAGATATTTTTTGATTTTCCCTGTGCCCTAGTAGAATAAAATATATAATATCAGATAAATTTTTATACAAAATTGATTGTTTTCATACAATTTTCTCACTAGGATTCAGGGAAATGTTAATATTGACTAAAAATGAAAGTGGATACGTTTTGGGTATTTTTTATTTTCGTGCCCTAGAAATAAAATTATAATATCAGATAATTTTTATAAAAATTGATTGTTTTCATAAATTTTCTTACAGGTTTCAGGGAAATGTCAATATTGACTACAAACAAAGGTGATATACAGCAAAAAATAATAACTATACCTATACATATATACTTAAATATTTTTCATATTCTTTTAGGTTTAATTCTAAGAAAAATTAATATTAGCGGTAATAATTTGTTTTTCAAATAATTCAAGAAATCGGGATATTTTATTCTTTATTAATGATTTAAACTCACAAATAAACTCTATGAAGCTTTTTTTTGCTGACGATCTGAAAATAGTAAGTTCTATCCAAAATGTGGATGATTGCATAAAACTTCAGGAAGACATAGATAATGTACAGGCTTGGTGTGAAATTAATAACCTGCATTTGAATATTGATAAATGTAAAGCGATGTCATATACAAGAAAACACACATATACTGAACATCCATACAATATTCAAGGTAGTTTGTTGACCCGTTGTAATGAGACTAAAGATCTAGGTGTATTCTTTGACTCTAAAATGGCTTTTGCCAATCACATGAATAAAAAAGCTTCCGAAGCCACTAAAATGTTAGGATTTATCATAAGAAACTGTCAGAACTTTACAAATGTTAATGCCCTGAAAATATTATACTTCTCATATCCAGATCCAAACTTGAATACTGCTCAGTCATTTGGAGCCCCTACTATGTTTGTCATGAGTACACAATCGAAAAAGTACAAAGAAAGTTCTTGAAATTCATGTACTTCAAAAATTGTGGTATATATCCAGCTAGGGGCTCTGACCATAACAATCTTCTTGACCACTTTCAATTCATTTCATTAGAAAAAAGGAGAAAATGTACGTCAATAACTTTTCTTCATAAACTGCTACACGGCCTAATTGATTGCAGTTTGCTTTTATCAGAACTGAACTTTAGGGTACCAAGGGCTCATTCACGGCTGAATCTCACATTTTACTGCTCCACAGCGCGAACAAATTTAATCTTGCATTCTCCAATTGAATATATGTGTGATAATTACAACTCCATATGCAGCTTTTGCGATATCAATACTTGTTCTGTGAAGCATATGAAAAAAGTAGCAATGGAAATATGGAATTGACTATAGTTAATCTGTTTTTGTTGTTTTTTTTTTACCGCAAGAAATTACGTAGCATCACTTTTACCGTTTATTACCGTTCATTACCATTAATTAGTTTATATTAGTTCAGTGATTTTTCGTCTCACTAGTGTAATTTACACTTTGTTTTTTCTTTTTTTCTTCTTTTTTTATATATTAATATTGTATCACATGTCACATTTGAACTCAATATTACTTGTTAATTATCTACTACTTAACAGTACTGATGTATTTAATTATGTCCTGTAATTGGGTTTTACCTGTTGGGCAATAAATGATTATTATTATTATTATAAATAGAATGTTGTTGGCGTATGTTGCCGGTTAAAAAAATATTTTGTAAAGTTAGGCATGGATTTGCCATTCACTACTCCTATCATTCAATATTTTATTTGTGGCATTATAAGTTCCTCATAACATTGTATACAATCATAAGTTAGTAAAGAAGTGATAATAAAATGAACTTTCAATCGTATGAATTGTGTTCCTTTTGCAAAGAATCACAGCACATTAAAATTTAAAATATCCAACATACCTAGTGGAAGAATCTGGATTAAATCATGAGCAAGAAATCTTATTCAAAGAGATTGGCAACATTCTGCTTGATATTGTGCCTTCTTTTGGATACAAATCTAATATTCAAAGAAATAAACTGGTGTCTCAGTATTATTTTTATTTTATGAAACACAGGCATATTGTAAATAAAAAATATTGTCAATATTATTTTTGTCTAATTATATGATAGCTGTCATGTGCCGGGAAATTTCCACTTATTAATTTTACGTCTACATGCCAATGTGAATGAAAAATTTTCAGAAAATTTGCTAGTTACCATAGTAACAATGTCGAAATAAAGCATCTGATTGGTTGAAAATGACTGGTATAAAATTTTCAAAGTTAATTCCTCCTTGTTCAAGACATATTTCAGCTCGTTCAATTGTTTCTCTCAACACGTTTCGTAACATTTGAGGTGTTATACTTCTAAATGACCGTAGAATTTTTTCTTCTAAGATTTCAAGAGTGGCTGGGGCTGTTGCATAGTGAACCTTTTCCTTAACTTATCCCCAAATAAAGAAATCGAGCACAGTGAGATCCGGTGAGCGGCAGGCCACCGTACTGGACCATTGGTTGCAATAACTTGATTATTAAAATGATCTATTAAGTAATTACGAACTTCTTTGTTATTATGAGGGGGTGCTCCATCTTGTTGGAAGTAAATTCGACGTAAAACTGCTAAAGGTAGATTATTGAGATGATCCTCGATTTCATTTTGAAGGAAACCCAAGTACCTAACCTTTGTTAACTGACCTCGAAACTATATTGGCCCAATTATACTGTTTCCAACGATACCAGCCCAGACATTGACCCCAAACCTTTCTTGAAAATTGCCCTCTCTAATTGCATGTTGATTTTGTTGGGCCCAGTACCGAGTATTTTGCTTATTCAGAATCAGAAATGCTTTATTGTCATAGAACATTAATTCTGTCGACAAAGCTTACCTAAAACTAAGACATAGCATAAGATACATACAAACAAACAAGGTAGTACTAACTCATCATATTATAAAATTTAAAAACAACAATTTAAAAACAAAATTCAAAAACAATACATATATATAAGAAAGAAATGATTTATTTTCAGAGAACATAAGTCCAGTCGAAAGAGCTACTTAAGGCTACATTTAAATCATAGTATAAAATAACATATATACATATAAAATCTGCAAAGCAGAACCACAAAATAGATTTTAAAGCCAATAAATACAATATAATGCAATAAAATACACTAAATATCAAGAAAATCCAAGGAAAATTTATGAATAAGCTGTGAAGCTGTCAGTGAGGAATTTGTTTAAATTGTAATAGGCCTTCCAAAGCAGTAGCACCTTCACCGCTTTACGGAACTTTTCGTTTCCATTTATTTTTCTGATGGAAAGAGGAAGGTGATTGAATAGCTTCTTCCCATTGTAATGAATAGAGTTTTTGATTTGTGTTGTCGAGGGGATAGGAAGAGTGATATTATGCGAAAGGCGAGTCACGTGGTTGGACTCTGACATAATGGTATTCTTGTGTTTTTTGTGCAGCAAGCTGACAGTTTCCAGAATGAAAAGGCAGGCTAATGGCAAAATTCCTTGTGATATAAAAAGCGGTCTACACGAATCTCGCACTCCTGCTCGAGATACAAGTCTGAGAGCCTTTTTTTGTATTTCAATAACAGCATTTGTTAAATACTCGGAGCTTGCACCCCAGAAACATATTCCATAACGCAAGTGAGACTCACACAGTGCAAAGTATGTATTTCTTGCTGACTGAATGTCGAGAGTCTTGGAAACCGCTCTTATGGCATAGCAACTTGAGGACAGTTTTTTGCATAATCTGTTAATGTGAGTATTGAATAAATGTGGTTTTTTGTGGAGGAACAACGTTTCTTGACATGTTTTTTGGGTAACCTTCCACACTAATTAGTTGGCCCTTTCTACACTTGTATAGATTTTCCTGATTATATTTTCATTTTCAGACTGTGGAAGGTTACCCAAAAAACATGTCAAGAAACTGTTAATGTGATTTTCAAATTGTAATCTGTTATCAATATATAGTCCTAAAAATGTATTCTCTTGCTTTGAGTTAACAATTTGTCCATTTAGAGAGACTTGGTCTATATTACATTTAAATGTTAGGAGATTTGTTTTCGAGACATTGAAAGTTAATAGATATATATATTTATATATATTAAAAAGAGTAATGAGCCGAGAACAGACCCTTGAGGGACTCCGCATTTTACTTCAATTCCAACAGACTTACTACTATTGAAAGTTACCATCTGTACCCGACCAGATAGGTACGATTCAAACCATTTTGAAATGTTCCACCTAATCCCATAAATTTCGAGTTTTTGCAGTAGAATTTTGTGATTTACGCAATCGAATGCCTTCGACAAGTAGCAGAATACTGAACATACCATTATTTATAAATCGTGATTCGTCGGAAAATATAATAAAGTTGGGTTAACTCTGTGATTTTGAAGTAGCCAATCACAAAACACCCGTCTATCGCCATCGTCAGCATACAAATGTTGATGTAACTGATATTTAAATGCTCGATATCTGTCCTTTTTCTTGTTTATTCGTGACTTAACTGCATTTCTTGACTAATTTATCTTAAAGAAACTGTTTTATCAACCTCAACCATAGCAAGAACGTTAATCTCAGTATCTTCATTTATGATAAACCTCTGTTGCGCCTCTCGATTTCCTTCTTGCCTAAATCGATTCTCAACATACGGAAAATACTGATTGGCTGGATGTTGCCAATTGGGATATATAAGCATACAACTCAGCAGCATTCCTTGAATTTCTATGACATTCTTCAAATATTAATAACATATCCACTTTTTCATTTTGAGTATACATTATTTTGAAGAAAAATTAAACTGAAATTTAACGAAAATTAAGAAACTTTTACTGTCAGCTCATAAAGCTTATGTCACTGTCATTACCTAAGTGAGTGTTTTGTTTTCCAAAGAAGACTTGATAAAAATAACTGCAAAATATTATGCATCATGGTTAACCATGGCACACTTGACAAAAGTTAATAAATTATTATCCAGTATTTTCCTTAGTAATATTTAATGTATGTTCTTATTTTCAATCCAATCGCAAATAAATTAGTATCGTAAGATTCATCAAAAAATCCTTTTTTTAGAAAGTGCTTGTCAAAAAATGTTTGCCATTTGAAAAATAATAGTTTGACACGAAAATGTAATTTTGCCAACTTGCCTTATTCCTATCTATCACACTAGTCACTAAAACTTTGCAATTGTAACTTTCTGACATCACCTGAGGTCCTCAGATTAGTTTACATGCGATCATGGCCACCTAGATGCAATATTAAGTGACTCTAAAAAAATGAAGTGGGCATAAAAACTTTTGAAAATGTCACATTCTGATCCAGAATTGTCTCAGAAATCCAAAAATTTTACAATATACAGAGTGTTCCCTTTAAAAATTCAAAACCGGAGCCTTTTCCGGTGAACCGGAAGTCACCGGAAAGTAAAAAATATGCGAAAACACTCCTCTTCACATACCATTTACCTATACCAAATCTCATTTTGATACACCTAATATTCTAGAAGTTATGACTTGTCTAGATTGGTTGACACCCAGTATACCATCGAACTAACCATTCTACTTCTGATAAAAACTATCAAACTTAAAAATACTACCAAAATCAAATTGACAATGAAATTGACTATGATTACTGAAGAATTCCAAAACCTTCAATCATAATTCAAAATATATGGTTCAAAAATACTCAAGATATCGTAGACTGAACAAAAAACTGAATATTGAAATTAATGAATATCAAACAATATCCTAATACAAGAACCAATTATTCAGTAGCTTAAAAATTATTTAATATGAATGCTCATTCAATAACAAATTAAATGTAAGAAATATAAGTTATAATTAATACTGTTGGAGCAAATATTGTAATCATCTCTGAAACCTGGATAAACTAAGAAGTGGAAATCTATTACAATGTCGAAAACTTCAGTGCTGTTTATTCGTCAAGTCCTACCGCATCCACGTATAGGACTTGACGAAATATTTTTGTTGAAAAATACTCGGAAAAATACCCCTTACCTTTTGAGAGTTCTTGAGAAAAATTCGGATTGGACTCATTTTCACTTTTTCCACTCAATTTTTCCTCGCATAGTTCAGGTTTGACATCATCGTGAATGACATCAATGTAATCTTCAGTTTTGAGTATCTTCGTTTTCAATTCCATATTATTTGTTAACGAATCATCGTTACGTTCTGAGTGGTCCACATTATTAAAATCGTTGACTTTGTGTTTTGCCAATTCACCAGCAAGATCACTGAAATTCTTATTTTCCCAGAAATCTGAAATTCAAGTTCAAACTATAACAACGTATGCATTTTTCTCATCCTTAAATATTTTATTAACTTCTTCCGGTACAATATAGAGGCACAAAGTAAAAATTAGATTACAATCAGAAAGTAAAATATGATATAGAGAAATGATACAAGTAAAGAATCAAATTTAACACTAGATGTTTGCACAACATAGATATATATATATATATAGGTGGTCACGTAGGATATTGAAAATTTGTACATTGTTTGTTTATTGAGTTTTTTTTATTTTTCCACATCCACCTTAACAATACTAAATTCAATTGGGATGAAAATAAGAAAGCAGTACGGCTACTCTGAAATGATTACAGCATTATTTGAAGGTTTATTGGGATGATTCTGAAAATTATTACTGTTTGTTTTTAGTAAAAACTCCATTATAATTCGTAATATTTTATTATTGCTAGATTTATGAAAAATGGAAAATTGGGATTATGAAAAATTGAACTTATTAGCTTTATGATATATAATGATGCCAAAACGAATCATTTTGTAGCAGACACTCTCGAACCACAATATCATATGAAAATAGAATATCTGCCTGGGTAATGACTTCAATGAAAAGCAAAATGTGATTGGATTTTTTTTTTGTTAATTAATGACGTGTGTTTTGAATTTTCAAACTATAACAATATCGAATTTCTACTGTGCATATATCTGCGATCATTTAATACTAATTAAAGCAAACTCACGAGCTGGAGAAAACTTTGATTCTGTGGGACCTTCAACACTGTCTTTCACCATAACCTCGAGTTCGATTAAATTGGGATCATAAAATGTTCCATTCTCATTATTTTCCAGACATTCATTAGATACTTCATATCCACTAAACGGTTTGAACTCTGTGACCTCCTCCTTTATTTCTCTATTTAAAATATTGTTAATGTCAACAAAGTAAGTACTACTCCCGATTTGTTCCATTGCACCTTCCTCGATATCAGTTGTTGATGGTTCTGTATCACATTTTGAGTATTCTGAAGCCATTATGGGATATTCCTGGAAAAAATCACGCCAAAAATCTTTATTAATTTCTTCCAATACAATATCAAGTTGTGACTTTTGACAAACAACAAATTTTTGACAGTGTGTCTCTCAGTGTTGCCAACATAATTATGTACACTATCGTCCATCATGCGATATGCCAGCGCCAGAGTGGCGAAAATTTAAACCATACATACGTACATTGTTTGTCTGTTTTCTTAGAAGTTATGGACTTGGAGCATGGGATCGATCGTCTCGAAAGTGCGCGTATAATAAATGAATGACAATGAACGAGTCGGTCGCAAATAATAATAATAATAATAATCTGTATTGCACTATGATACATGAAATGTGAAAATACAAATGTACAAGCCAGTCAGACAGATAAAACGTGATATAATAAATATTAATAAATGTACAACTTACACTAATTGTAGAACACAAAATGGAGATAATGACCTCGAATCGAATGTTAATGACGTGAAGAAAGTAAAAAAAAGTTTCCGGGTGACCACTGCTGTATTGTAGGGTGCAAAAACACTCGTTTAAATGCACCGGCAAATTCGAAGTTTTATGGTTTTTCTACCGTGCACTGTAAACGTGACCAAAGGGAAGGATTGGAATGTCCGTTATTATTGTACATTAATTAACAACTATTATTACTTTTTTAATGAAAATTATTGACAAATTGCAATAAATGCAGTATTGATATTTACTTGGTACGCTATATACTTGGAAATTTAAGCCAATTCATAATTTATTTGTGCATATTTGGGTTGGAAAACTCTAAATGTATCAGAATGCATTTTCACATTGATATAAACAATTACAAATTTTCATCTAATGATTACAGGAATCTAAAAAAACAAGGATGAAACATATTTTCATTTAAGTAATACACATTCGATTTTTTTTGTCAAATTCTGTAAACGAACAATATGAAAAATATGTGAAAAGCAAAACAATATTTTCAATATATTTATTTATATTTCATTCATATTCATATTTCTTTAAGTTTTTTTATTAGTGTACTTTACGGTAACAGTAGACATTTGTTTGTGAAAATTTTCATTCACCTCTAATTCTATAGAGTACTGATTTGTTGTCGCTGCTGCTTGCCTAATCACTTTCACATGTATGCTTTTTTTACAGACTGATTCTTGAAAACGATGCCACTTGAAATGGGTAAAAACCAATTGCAACCACCACTTGATCCATCACGAATATAAAACTGTTTTCAACTTGACAATAAATTACATGTGAACACTACGATGACAGGCGAATTACGTATTCGCAGTGCACGTGTCAGTAGGTTGAATGCGGTTCGCAGATTACTCTCAATCTGCATTTTATTCATTACTAGAGTGATTTCCGAGACCAGGGCTCAATTTAATTCAAAGGTTATACAGGCCGAATCATATTGCAACCACAATTTTCGCGTTTGTTCATCAGTTTGAATGTTTTTATTCAAGCTGATGAACTTTAAAAACAATCTATCAAATGCAGATAATTGCACTATATGGACTAATTCGACCGATTTCACCACTTACAGAAATGCTCCAACTCCATACACTTGTGTTTGGAGTTTTTCTTAAAATATTTTCATTTGGTATTAGTTTCCAGTTTTTTTGTGTAGTATTATTCATTTCAAGGCTCTAGTGAAGTGGTGTATTTAAATCTTAAGACATCATTTGCGAAAACTCACTTTGAAGGAGACAAAGTACCTATGTTCTAATTTGCTTGCAAAAAAAAACTTTCTGGACGAAATTCCACGAAAATTGGATCAAAATTGGCCGATGAGAAGTAATCAGTGATATTTGAATGTTGTGTTTACATTTTCATTTGGGCGTTTAATAACATTTAGGATTCTTTAGTGAAGTGATGAATGATTGTGACCGAGAAACTTTCGATAGAGACTATTTAGTGCAACTGAAGATGTGAGAATGCCCTCACTTGTTGACATTTTCAATTTTCCTAATTTGTTCATGAATAATTTCTCAAAGAATACATTAAAATTAATATAAAGGTATATTAGCATTTCGATTTTGTTGTACTCATCTGGTAAGTTGAAACCATTCCTTGTGAAATGAAGAGAACATACCACTGCAGCTCTCTGAGCTGGTTTTTCAAGTTTAAGATTATTTATCCAAGCCTTATACTTGTCAATTTTTCGCCCGAGTCCAAATTTGGTGACTATACATACGAATTACTTATTATTTTCAGAAAACTTGTGAAAGGAGAGGAATTCATGCTTCTATTACAACCAAACACACTCTTATTACTCAGTGAACGAACTTTCGACATTGTCTTTGGTATAAAAAAAACCCAATTTATTATTAGATTATTCACATGGAGTCTAGATGCCAGAGTCTATTGGTGTCACCAAAGATACCCATGCAGCATGCCTCTAGCGGTGAATTAGTAAACTGCCCACGAACGACACGACGTTTGACAGATTCGACTCCTAATTTCTGATTGACTGGTGAGTGAACGATTTCACCAGATTATTTTTCCAAGCCTTATACTTGTAAAGTATATCCCGGAGTCCAAGTTTGGTGACTATATATACAGAGTACTGGTTACTCCCTATTATTACAACCAAAGACACAACAGTTTGTACTACTCTGCGAACGAACTTTCGACATTGTCTTTGGTATAAAAAAATCCCAATATGTTATTAGATTATTCACGCAGCAAATCGAGAAAATAACACAACAGTCATATGGCGGGAATATGTACATTACTTCTCTCAACAGTTCAGTTTATCTCCGATAGGGATCATATCAGGACGATTAATTCTCCTATTACACCAAACGACGCAACACGTCATACTCATGATTGCTTTTTTCTGTCAATATATCTACAAAATAACTTTTTTTTTCATACTACTTTTACATGTTTATCATTCTTACTATATTTGATGTCAAGAAATTTTGCCAGAGTTTGTTGGTGGCACCAAAGATAGCCTCTAGCGGTAAATTAGTAAGCTGCCCACGAACGACAAGACGTTTGACAGATTCGACAATTCGTACTCTCATGAGATAATGAGCTTTTTTCCTCAAGTGCGAAAAATTCCCCACTAGCAGCGCTAGTAGTCTGGCAAGGACAAACATTACCTAACTCACATTACAATACATGTAAAAATAAACATAAAAAAAAATATTTTTGAGAGAATACGACGTTCCAAGAGCCAAATTGAAATTTGCAAATGTGAAGGATAATAATGAAGTAACATTAAAACGGTGGCCTGCTTGTCGAGATCTTAAAATTTCCGGAAAAAATTAATTGATCAGCAAGGTTTAGAAGTTACAAATTGTTTTCAGAATGAAAAATGAGTTTATATATATATATATATATATATATATATATATATATGATATATATATATATATATATATATATATATATATTTATATATATTCAATACATTACAGTGAATATGATTCAGTCACCAATAGAGAGTTTAGGTTATTTTTCTAATTATTTTATAATAACCTACCTTTCTAATCGTTGCAGAAACTGGATCAGGATTTTCTTCATTCTTTTGTTAAATCCTTTCTCCCCGAGGCATGGATCCATTTATTACATCTAACTTCATAAATGTGAGGTTTTACGAATGGTATTAAAAACACGTTTTCCTCTGGATATTTATTATCAGAAGTACAGTTCGCAAAACTACAATGTTTTGTTGGCATTGTAATTATTAAAAAATGTTATTTCTATTCACTTAATTATTTTAAATAATTCAACTGTATCACTTAAATAACAATATCTTAAATGGAGGTTTGATGGTTGTCCCTACCACAAGTGCTGCCTCTCGTGACAAATTTGCCACACTATTCTCAGGGAAAAGGCTCATGGTAGATGAGTGTTTAGGGCAGGAATTATAACTTTAAACAGTTTATTCATTCATTTGTGTATACATGAAAAAGACAAATTACCTATAGAAATACACACAAAAAATAATATTACAGAGTGAATATATAATAAATAACAGAAATTTTAACTACCTCAATAGAATCGGTTAGCTTCCCTTAATATTCCTGATTTTGGTAGAATGCTAGTAACCTTGAAAAACAGTTTTATCGCTGATTGTTTTTATTTGGAATTGATAAGATTAACGAATTCTGGGCGATGAAATTGTCCTGATAATAATTCAAACCGAAACAATAGGTCAGTTTCAACATGTTTGTTTTAAGTTGTTGGATGTAGGTAGTAATAATCCACAGTTACTACCAGTACTTACAGGGGGGTAAAGTTTTCGTTGGAACGCCCTGTATAGAGAAATATCTCTTGAATTTTTACTATTTTTTTTATTGGCAAATTCAAAATACGGCAAGTTACTGACTAATTGAATCATTTTTCTTTAGAAAATATAATTTGGTGAACGCAGTAACTTATCGGGGTGAACTAATCAGTTTGCCCTTTCACTACTTGTATAGATTTTCCTGACTGTGGAAGGTTACCCAAAAAACCATGTCAAAAAACATTACTATAAACATTTCTGAAATAACTAAGAATACCAAATATACTATTGTTTAGTGTGCTTGCAAGTTTTCTAAGAAAATCATAAATTCAAACGATGAACACAGTGATATTTTTTATGCGGTTGAGGAAAACAAAAATGAGATGATGAGAAGTTTGGCATCAGGTGAGTTGTCTTCCTAGCGAATTATGTATAAGATTCTTTATATGATTTACTTTCTAGTGGTTATATGTGGTTGATTTGTATTTTCTTGTATAGTATGAACTGGTCACTGAGCAAATGATTATGAAAGATTTTTGCATACTATAAATTCCCTCGTGCACCAAAAAATGGTTTTTATGACAAAGAACGCCGAATAAAAAAATAATTTTTCCACGGTATGATGACATTACAAAAATGCATTAAATTTACTGGACAAAAACCAAAACTCGGTAAATACAATTTTTCTGAAATCTTTGGTCACAGATGATATTAGAACACTCATTAACAAAATGAAATGAAAAAAAACAGAGGACATATACGGTTTTAGCACATTTATAATAAAAAAATCTGAAATGTATTTATTGGAATCTCTCACAGAAATTATAAATGCCTGCTTCAAGAGAGGAGTTTTTCCAGAAAAATTAAAAATGGGTAAAGTAATTCCAGCCTACAAAAAAGGTGACCCGTCACTACCAAATTTTTTTTCCACACATATCGATTCTCCCAGCTTTTTCCAAAATATGGGAAATGGCCATACACTCAAATCTGTTGTCTTTTTTGGATACTCATAAAGTTATAGCACCACATCAATATGGATTCAGAAAGGGGCTGTCCACCACTGATGCAGTACTCTCCTTAACAAATGTAATCAAAAGAGCTTTCAATGACAATAAAAAATATTTGACTGTACTAACTGATCTGACATCTGCATTTGACTCTGTAAATCACAATATATTGGAAAAACTAAATTTCTACTATTTAACAATGTGACTTTAACTACAATTTTTTTTGCATTGAAATGATTTCTCCCCTGTGTGAATTCTCTCATGTCCCATAAGCTCTCCTTCGTGGTAAATGATTTTGTACAAACTTTGCACGGATATGGATTTCCTCCTGTATGAATTAGCTCATGTATCCTAAGATTCGGCTTCATGGTAAAAGATTTTGAAAAAAATTGTTAAATGGTTTCTCTGCGGCATAATTCGTTCATTTCTCATAAGAGTCCCTCGCAAGCTAAACGATTTTTGCATTGAAATGGTTTTTTTCATGATTTGTAAGACTATCCTTCCTGGGAAACAATTTTGAACAAATTTTGCATTGGTACGGTTTTACCCCTGAATGAATTCCCTCATGTCTTGCAAGATCTGCCTTCCGGTTAAAGGGTTTTGAACAAATTTTGCATTGAAATGGCTTTTCTCCTCTATGACTTCTCTCATGTCCCATAAGATGCTCCTTCCGGAAAAACAATTTTCCACAAAATGTGCATTGAAATGGTTTTTCACCTGCATGAATTCTCTCTGTCCTGTAAGATGCCACTTGGGGAAAACGATTTGAAACAGAATTTGCATTCAAATGGTTTTTCCCCGGTATGAATGATCACATGTTCTGTTAAATCCGACTTCTGGTCATAGGATTTACAACAAATTTTGCATTGTTTTAAATTTTTTGGATGGTTTCTCCCCGTATTTAAAATGTTCTACTGTTGAATTCTCAAACATTTTTGCACTGAAATAGGTTTTCTCCTGTATGAGTTCTTTCATGCTGCAACAAGGTATGTTTGAAAGTAAACGACTTGGAACACAGTTTACATCGAAATGACTTTTTTCCAGTATGAGGTATCTCATTTAACTTCTGCTCGGATTCAGAAGGATAACATTTTGTATTTTTACAATGAGGGAGTTTATGAGCCGACTGAGTACGAATTGTAGGCTCTGTCCTTATATCATTGTCCTTTCCCACATCTATATTTTGTTGCTGCCATCTTTCGGAGCCTAAAAAATGGAAGATATTACGAGATTTCCTCAACAAAAAATCTTCATACAAGGAAGGATCCATGATCCTTTTCACGATACATTTTTTAATTTGCCATCTTCTGATGAAACCTCCATGATAGGAATATTTGAAAAATGCACATAAAAAATACAAAATCATGAAGGAAATGCAGTTAAAAGTGAATGAAAAAATGATTGAAGATGGCCGACAGAAGTAATGACGAGAGAGAGAGAGAATATGTTTATTGTTGATAAGAGTTATCTCTTGTTAACAAACACAATGTTATACATTAAGATTATCGATAATCAGTCAATTTAAAAAATTTGTACAGCTTATTTTAAAATTATAAGCTTATTGTAAATAGATAAGTTTTCACAATAACATTAATAAAATGTAATAAAATACAATAAAAGTTTGATGTCCTCACGAAAATGAGATAACTGTGCTAGTTGCAAGCGAAAAATTATTAAAGACTTTCTTACATGTGTACAGTGGAATAAGAAACATCCTAAAAGTTGTAACACCCTGTAAAGTATTATGTTATTATTTTTTTTTTTGCCTTTTTCTGGTAAATTATGAGAATTAAATTTTATTGTTGGAAAAACATACTGGAAGAGCCTATATCTTAGTTATTTAGAAATTCTCATTTTCTTTCATGAAATAATATATCGTTTATAAAGATAAAATATTAATGGGATTGGAACGTGTTTTAACGCAAAATAGCGGTTGTTTTGATGGAAAATTGGATACTAGAGAATCGGCTAGTTTCATTATAAACAGGATATGTAAAATTCGCGATGTCATGAGAATTCGTGTGACACTTAGGGATAATAGTTCTTGTATAGTGGGAGATGAGGTGATGTAGTTCCACCAATGAGGGAAGGGTATATATACCGGGTGATTCTCTAAGGTGGCTCCCCTATAACTTTTTTATTATTGAATTAAATTTTTTTGACATATTTACTTGCTTTGCCGTACTTCCGGTTTGACCAGACGGAAATGACCCTAACATTCGATTTTTAAATGGGACATCCTATATATTTTTACTTATTTCGATCGAGATGACATTCTAAATCCAACAACACCTCACTTGTCAATATTTGACAAATAAGTCATTTTTGTTCCAATTTTTATTTTTCGATCTAGAATGCCATGGATTGTGTAAATCTCTTCATTCTTGATCAAGTAACATGGGAAAAATACGACTTTGAGGCTTATGACTTCACAGTCGTTTTGAGAATTATTTAAAAGTCGCAAATATGAATTTTTTCAGATAACTTGATTTTTTTCAAAAGGAAAGGGCTTTTTGTGAAAGACCATTTTACTTTATTTTCACTATTTTTCTGAATAATTGCAAGAAGCGATCATACCTAATAACAAATAATGCGTATTTGGTATATTTATGCACTAAGTCCTGTTATTCTAGTTATCTGTGACAAACAATTGAAGCTGTTGCTAGGACTACCTAAACAAATAGGCTAATGAATATGCTGTCACTTTTAAAAATGTATTTGTTGCGTAGTTTATAATTTGATATGGAAAATTATACTAGAAACGAGAAAATTAACATGTTGCTAATTTACGGAGAAGCAAAAAAGAATGCAACTGATGCAGCCCGAATTTATGCTCAGAGATTCCCTAATCGTCGCCATCCCACTCGGCATTATTTTCCATAACTGGAAAGGAAAATGCGAAATGAACCAGAAGAAAATGCCAACAACTTCATGGTCAGTGAAGAAAAAGAAGTAGAAGTGTTAGCCTATGTTGAAGTGAATTGTACGGAGTTTTTTAACAGTGTTAAATTTTTTTATGTTTTTTTGATTCAATAGAAGTATTAAAGTTATTTTGGGTATTATTTGAAACTAGAGTAAAGAAAAAGATACATCGAATTCAATATAGGTCATTTTAATTTGAGAAGTATTTTTTTTTTTCAATAAATATATCTCTGATCTAGAGACATTTTAAGTGCTATTACATTTATTGAAAAGAAAAGTTATTTAAAGAAGACCTCGTATGTTAAGCCGAGGCTGAATTTTTGTCCTGAAAGACAGGTGACTAAAATTAACCAGTGCCTTATAAGATTTTTTTTAAATCTGGTAAATTAAACTCAATTATTTTCAAAATTTGTGGAATGTGTCGAAGAATCTATTTTTTTGCCATTCTGCTGGTGACAGCTGTCCATATAATATTCAAAATATTATATGTATTCTTTTGGTATGATTAGAAATAAAAAAAAAACAGATAGTGTGACTATATTGGACATCAGAGAAAGATAGTGTTAGTAAGTATGAATATTTTATTTCCTTTTTCAAAAGTAGGTACGGTATATTATTTCAGCGTATTATAAATGGTGACATCGGCGATTTTTTTTTTTTTTAATTTTTTTTTTCTTGAAAAAATTAAAATAAAACATAGAACAAACATTTAAGACTAATTCCGTTCCCTGTTACAAAGTTGTGTGAGTTGTACTAAAAGGAACAAAAATCATAACAGTGGACAAAATCTTGTGCGCCCTTCTTCAACAAATTGTACAGCTGGTAACTGAAAATGATTCAATAAAAACTGAATCAAATTTACTAAAAAGATTGATAGAAGAAACAAGTGATAAAAATAAACTCCTACAGGAGAAATTTTCAGAAATACAAACAAAACAGAATAACATAACCTATGCGTGTATAACCAGAATAAACTCTAAGGAGTGTCTACACATCCAAAAGGTCCAAATAATTACCTTAAAACCCAAAAACAAAAATGACCTGATCAAAACCATTGATCCTGCTAAACTAATAATTGGAATCAAAACAATAAAGAATCGACGTGATGGCACAACATATGTTGAATGCTCAAAAGTAAACGATGCCCATAAACTGATTGCAGAAGCCCAAGACAAGCTGAAGGATGAATATACTACATCCATGACTAGTTTGAGAAAGCCAAAAATCGAAATCATTGGTTGCCCACCAGACATGGATGAAACAATGTTAGCAAGCTCCATAAAGGAACAAAACAACTTGAATGGAAAAGAAGATGAAATAACTGTAACATATATATTGAAGAAACAAGACAAGTCTGTAGTGTTTGCAGAATGTTCGCCCACTTTATTCCAAAAAAACACAGCCCCAAACGGAAAATATATACAGGTCGGGAACGGTTTCCAATCTTTGAAGACATTGGAATAACAAGATGTTATAAATGTCAATCTTGCACCCACAAAGGCAAATACTGTGTTGCCAAAGTTGTATTGTGCAGAGGACCACAATGTAAAAGATTGCCCAAAACAACGAAAAAAGTGCACCAATTGCACAATATCCAACAACAACTCAAACTGGACACCCGGTATATCAAGGAACATATTCAGTTTGAGATAGAACATACAAAGCTACCTTAATCAAAAGTAACAATTAGTACACAATGAATAATATAGCTTTCAAAATCATGCCATATTACAGATCCCCAAGCATATCGGATATCCTATTTGTGAATGACCTTGAAAACTTTCTAGATAAAATTCCAAGAGGAAATATAGATTTATTGGTGACATTAACATTGACATTCTCAATTCAACAAATGTATCTAGCAATAGATATTTAGCGATGCTATCTTATTTTGGCTTTGAATCATACATAAATTCTTACACTCGTGTCACAACTGAAATTAGCCCATATATTGATCACATTTTTGTAAGGAAAAATTTAAGTTTCTTAGGAAATGCTCTGGTATAGAATACTGATCTAACCGACCATTTTCCAATCTTCATGAATATGTATTCCAACGAGGCAACTAGCAACAACAATACCCAAGAACAGGAAGTAATATTTTCATATCTTGACAAGAATAAATTAGCAAATTTATTAAAAAACACTAACTGGGATCCTGTACTTATTACTTCGAGCATAGAGCAAGACAGGCAAAATTTGCCTAGGCTCATTATGCTCTAACTGGGATCTTATTTTAGATACAATTTATAACACCTGTAATGTACTTTATCGAAAGCAATAAAATTTGATTTGATTTGAAATGACCCAACTTCGGCATATCAAATGTTTATTGACATATCACAAATTTGAAAATAAAAAGTACTAATACCAGAACAGTTCACAATAAATGCAAGAAATAAAGGCCTGGATAACAAATGGAATAATTACCTCAATCGATCATAGAGATAAAATGAAAAAAACATGTGCTAAAAAATAAACATAACAACAATTTAATAACAGAATATAAACAATATCGGAACCAACTTGATAAAATAATATATAAAGCAAAAAATTATTATTATGCTGATCAAATAAGGGGCTGTAATAATAACCAAAAAAATCTACGAAATAATTGGTGATGCATCTAACGAAAGAACAAACAAAAAATCAAATAGAACAAGGAATTCGATAATGATAAGGAAATGGCAAATTATTGGAATGAATACTTTTCTCCAATATGTGTAAACATGGCAAATAAAATTAGCAACTCTGTAAATAATATAAATATAAACTACCCTGCACTAGTAAACTCAATGGCCCCTGTTAATAAAACTGAAATAATAGAACACATAAAGTCTTTAAAAAATAACAGCTCTCCTGGAATTGATGGAATAAATTCTAAAGTGATAAAAGAAATCCATGCACACATACTTGAGCCCCTTATTCATATAATAAATATGATTTTTGAAACTGGTAAGATACCAGATGAATAAAAAATTTCAATAGTAACCCAAATCTTTAAAAAGGGTTAAAAAAAAGATATAACTAAACTAATTATAGACCAATTAGCATGATAACAAATTTTGCTAAAAATGTTTGAAAAATGTCTGAAAAAGGGTTGTATGATTATATGATTCAGTAAAACATTCTATATGAAAAGAAATTCGGTTTCAAGAAAGGAATAAGCACTTGCGATGCCATGTACGAACTGGTATCAAACATTAAAAGAGGTTTGGATGTCAACAACAAATGTATAGGTGTTTTTATTGACCTAGCAAAGGCTTTCGACTACCTTCAAGAAAGAAAACAAATTGTAAAAATCAGAAGTGACGCTCAAACAATAAAAATAGGTGTCCCTCACGGGACATTTCTTGGCCCTATACTGTTTATCATCTATATCAACTCACTATTATTTATGAAGACAAAAGGCAGATGATACAGTGATAATCTTTGAAGGAAATACATGGCTTACGGTCAAGCAAAGGGTTATAAAAGGTGTAAAATTGATCAACAACTGGTTGATTTTCAACAAGTTAAACTTAAAAATAGAAACTATACTAACCACTTGTACTCAACAAGACAACAAAGCAAAAAAATTTAAACATACCTTTTTGTAAATATGATGGAAACCAAAGGTTTATTTCTGGGATAGGTCCAAAAATTTACAATATTTTACCCATAGATATGAAACTAATTAAAAATGTTACCTATTCTAAGGCAACAAAAGTTTTCATTAACGAAAACTATAATACTCTAGCAGCATTATTATAGAATACTCAAAAATATTACACTGTGTAATAAATTCTAATTTAATTATTCATTATGTTCTATTCTAAACTGATATTTTGTCCTGAATTGATTTTGTTACTGAATCAAAATTGTCTACAAAACTAGAAATTTCTACTGGCAGAACTATGAAAATGTATTTCTAAATCAAAAATATTACATGAAATGTCTAACTAAACATTATGTATTTTTTTTCTTTGTAGTATTGTATTATAGTAAATTGTAATATTCATTTAATTCATTTAATGAAGTGTTTTCAAACTCATTTTTAGTTTCGGAAAATTCATCTAGAAAACTCTTTGTTTAAGATTAAACTTTTTTATAAATATGAGATTTTTGATGTCTCACAAATTGTAAATGCTGGAATTAACTATGAACCTATTGGCAAGAATAGGTCCCCTGATTTTATCTGTTATTGAAAGATACACCATCTCCACTGGAGATATATCTCTGGAATTGCAAAACATTCCTGTTGAAAAAATACCGTCTTACCTTTTTGAAGTCCATGGGAAAAGTTTGGTCTAATTTCTGTTCCAATTTCACTTTCTTCACTCGCTTTCTCATCACATATTTCAGGCTTAACATCTTCGTACACGATATCAATGTTATCCTCAGTTTTGAGTGTCTCCATTTTCATTTCTATATTATTTGTTAACGAATCTTCTTTACATTCTGAATGATCTTCGTTCTTTAAAATAATTCCATCATCAAAATGGTTGACTTTGGGTTTTGCCAATTGATCAACAAGACCATTGGAATTCGTATTGTCCCAGAAAACTGAAAAGTTCAATTTATATCAATTCCTTTAATTCACCATCACAGCAGCCGGTTACAATGGAAACAAATGATCAAAATTTATCTAACCGTCCATAACTTGAAGAAAAAATGGAAGAAAGAAATAAGTAAAAGAAGATAAATAGGATGCAGTTATTGAAAGCCGATCTAAACCAAATTGGAAAATAGCCATTTTTGCTCAAACGGAATCCTCTGTACTTCATTTGAAATTTTACATGTACATTTATATGTACTGGCCAATGAATTATAAATAATCACATAATTGAGATTTCTTTATATTTTTTCTAAACATGGAATTCTTTTCTTTTGCTCTGAAAAAACTGCAGAACATAATGTATAGTTAGTCCACTCATGCTCCTGGAAATAGCTGAAAGACTTTTCTCATGTGTTTTTGCCTTCTAAACACGAATTCGGAAGAAAAACATGGCGGTCTCATACCATTTCCAAATTAGAGCACTTTTTTTCCTTTTCAAAATGTAATTTTCAAGCACCTTTTTCTCGCATTCAAAATGCCTCATTCTTTCAAAAAGCATGAACTACGAACACTAAATCACTCATTCGCAGCACAATTTGGTACAAAATACAGCCGGTTCTACCGAAAAAGTCCTTCTTCAACATCTGACTCAGATTGAGGTTAGGTTAGGTTTTTGTTGATGATGCAAGAGGATTGGATGTCTGTGTTGAAAGAGGATTTTTTTGGTAGAACCGAGTGTATTCTGTGCCAAATTGTGCCGAGAATGAGTGATATAATGTTCGTAATTTATGCTGATTGAAAGAAGGAGGCACTTTGATTGATATTTGTGCGAGAAAACGGTGCTTGATAATTACGTTCTTGAACCAAAAAGGTTATCTAACTCAGAAACGGTATGAGACAACCCTTTTTAGGTTTAGGAAGCAAAAACACGTGAGAAAGGTCTTTCAGCTATTTTCAGGAAGCATGAGTGGACTAACTATAGATTTACTGAACAGAAACTTGACGAAACCAAGTATCATTGTTCTAAAATGATTACTGCATTATTAGGTGGTTTAGCAAAATAATTCTAGAGTTATAGAAAACTTGGGAGTTGGACGATCTTTTCCACTCTTCGTCAGACACTCGTTAGAAACTCCATACTCACTAATCGGTTTGACTTCAGTGGACTCTTCCTTTATTGTTTCTCCATTTGAAATATCATTAATGTCACCACACGCGATTTGTTCCATTTCACCTTCTTCAGTATCCGTTATTGAAAGTTCTTCTTTACACTTGCATTGTTCTGAAGCCATTATGGTATTTTCTTGAAAGAAGAGATTAAGTTCAATAATTGACAATATTTATTTTAATCCAAGATGGTTGGTGTGAAATTGTGACAAGTGACAAAACCTAACCTCTAATTTCTAATCCAAGATGGTCGCTGTGAAATTAGGCAATCCATAGACCTGTCAAAACGAAAGCAAAATGGCGGCTGTTGGCACACATTGTAATTCGTCATAAGCGACCATAGTAGTGAAAGTGTTTATTTTGTGCGAATTTGAGTAGTTTTTCAATTTTGGATTATAATTCGTGCTTCAACTGAAGAAAAATGCCCCTTATTTGCATTGTAGTTAACTGTGGATCCCGTCACGACAGGGATAGAGTCGGGTTTCACTCGGTGTCTACAGTTTCAAATCACAAGTTTTTGACCAGTTAAAATGACTTATCGAGGAGGAAAATAGCTCTATGGTTAGCTGCAATCAACCTAGAAGATCTTACGGATTCGAAAATCAAGTATCAGATAGGCTGCAGCAGACATACCCTGTGTGCACATTCGTGATAATATCCCTCATTCCGTCATGGATACCTATAACTTCAGACTTTTGTGATTTGATTTGTTCCTAGGATTACTTGTATGATTTTGCCTACTTGTATATCTCTGAACTATTGTACATTAGGAGGTCCCATTTCAAATGAAGTTCATATATATATATATATATATATATATATATATATATAAATATATATATATATATATATATATATATATATATATATATATATATATATATATATATATATATATATATATATATATATATATAGATAATTGATATATTTCCCACTTTAAAAGTAGAGAAAACTCCAAATGAATGTTCATATATATGTACCTACCTCCTCGAAAAACATTCTTATGGATATTTTTATTGAATTACTGGAATTCAAATTTCCCCTAGGATTCTGGTGACTCAATAAATAAAAATATTTAGAAATATGTCTTTCAATCTCAACCTTCCCATTTTAGATATTTCAGGCAATTATCGAAAGCCTCTTGTGAAGGGTGTTGTATTTGATTACTCTCGTTTCGGACGTCCATCATCTTAATGTATTTGAAAAGGTTTTCACGATGTTTCGATTGTGAATACTGTATTCAGACGATTGCAGATACAAATATTCGAAACATCGTGAAAACCTTTTAATTCCACATCGCAAAACCTTCAAAGGGTATTGTAATTTATAAATATATATCGTGATATTTATCGAAATTGTACTATATACAAATATCAATATTGTGACATTTTTTTATAATTGGTATCAAATTGAGAGTAATCAACTGAATTAGTAAAACAACAAATAAACAAACATTTATTTATATATATTCATTTGAAACATTTAATTTTTTAAAACAACCGAGCAAGAGGCAAGTCGTTCAATAAATTATTTGACTGGATGGCATTGGCCACACAGCTTCCAAATCTGTGCGTGACATTGCCTCTAATATAGTACCAATAAGACCACCTACTTCGCTGTTTCCGGCCATACAAGTACAGTGAGCAGTACAGATGCTTTCATCCATTTCAATTATGTACCAAACATCTGAAGGTTTTTAATTTGCCTTTTGTGAATACTTGACCTGAAAAAAAGTTATGTTGATTAGAAAGAACTATTATGAAAGTTGAGAAGTAATATTCTCAAATATCAAGTCAATGTCTCTTATAATAAACAAATGTGGCAATAAACATAATAGGTCAGATCAGAAGTTATAAATTGCTTCTTATGTATTATTATTCCTAATTTATAATTCACTTCGATGACTCAAGATTTGCAACTGTTAGAAAAAACCTGCTGCCTAGGAAAAAACATACTAGACTAACTAAAATATATGAATGATTCTGAATTTTTGTTCTCACCTTCACAACGAAGCCAGATTCAAAAAACAAAAATTTTATGATTCTGAATTTTTGTTCTCACCTTCACAACGAAGCCAGATTCAAAATATGTATGGGTTCTAAACTTGTATAAGGCTTCATCTGCATTTGGGAAAGCTGAGTAGAAAGCAAATACGAAATAATATTCATATTCGTAACAGGAGGAGCACCAACAATTGAATCTAAATCACTGATCAATCCTCAACTTCATTTTATACCTGTAACAAATACATTGATAAAAATGTGAACAGAAGATGGGGATGTATTTTCAAGCATACCGTTCACCAAAGCATCTGCTTTTCAACAATAGTGTCTTCAGGTAATCACTCTCAATCTGAATATTATTAATTAACAACACAAAAGCTCCGAAAATATCCAAAAATACACTTCTACAAGCCAAAAGTGCACACTGACAATGATGTTCTAATGGCGATTATCAGTTTGTTGCCAACAACCGTCGTATTGGGTCACGTGGTACGGATTGCCCATAGAGAAACTAAAATATTATTTTTGATTTGTCTATGGGATTGCCTAATTGTGACAAGTGTACAGAACTTAAAGTATGTTTAAGTTCTGTGGACAAGTGACGAAAACCTTTTTCTTCTTCTTATTCCATCTTTATCACGTTTGACCAATCAGGTACAATTCGGCAGCGCCAGTGCTGCCGTTTCCCAAATGACAGATTGTACTAGATTTGAAGGAGAAAATATACTAAATCGAATGAAATTCTTCTACCATTGACTTTGAAAAAAATTAATTTGACATTCCTGGAATCACAAATTAGTAGCCGAATCTGTCAAGTCGTAACGTTCGTAAGCTCTTAACCTCTCCACTAGAGAGACACGTTAGATAAGAATCTTCGTGTCGTTAATACGCTTTATCGATGGAATTTCTATGAATATACTTAGTTTACATGTTTCCCGCCTAGTATGAACTGAGCACAAGGAACGAACCCGTGCCAAAGAGTAGATCGTAGAACAATAATCTTTGCCGGGCGTTGCATGATAACTGCGGTTTTTCTACACATTCTTGTTCTGGAAAAATATCTTGCAGTAATTTGTTGACAGATCTAGTCCTAGTATGATTTTATTGGATACTTGATGTATTTTGACTGAACAAAGAGTAAGCAGAATCAGAAGGGATAAAGACTATATTTCACGATTATGTTCATGAAATTATGAATTACATCCAAAACAATTAACAGTTTATTCATTTATTTATTGGTATACACAAAAAAGACAAAATAAATATAGTAATATATACAAAAGATAGCATTAGAGAATAAAAACATAATTAATAACTTGAGCTGTTGAAATTGGCTGGAATTCGGTCAGTGTTTTGAAGAAAACCAAAGATTTAAAATAGTCGACGTTTCGAAACTTTTATTGCTTCATCTTCAGGACTCTGAAGTAAAAATAAACACGAAACATACTAACAAAATCATACATGTTAAAATTGAGTCTTAAAAAAGTTTCAGAATGAAAATAAAACCGTAGGGCAAGGGTAAAAGCTAAAGAAGCCAGGACATAGCAATGTAATGCAGGTACATAAAACGTTAAGTTAAAATAAGGGAACATAAATACATCAATGAGATATGAACACAATGATGAATGAAATCCTAATTACAGTGTAATGATACTTACATTTAAAAGTGGTTTTCCTTGTTCACATATGAGTATAAATTAGACATAATGTATAAATACAAGCACAGGTTAATACACACATGAAGTTGAACGAGTGAGTTCTCAATACTAAGTGAGGCTTGTCTGTTGCCTGACTTTTTGTTTGGTGTGTGTTATCTTTATTGATAGTTGTAGGAGAGAAAAAAAAACAAAAGGAACAAAAACCGAAAAAAAACCTGAACATGAGATTGAAAAAGCGAAATGCTGCCAATTTGGATGCTGATTCATACTTTGTCTTTGATTTTCCTTATCAGGTTTAGAAACAAAATTTTCAAAAAAATCCGGTAACAAAAAAGTATTAACTAATTACAGGCCGATAGCTTTGATAAGCAATATTGGAAAAATAGTTGAGAAATGTATAAAGCAAAGGCTTAATGAATATTTGAACAAATATAAACTAATATCACAAAACCAATTTGGATTCAAGAAAAACACCCGTACCGAAGACGCAATCTGCAGGGCGACAGACTATGTCACCAAGTGTTTTGAGCAGGGTAAAAGATGCTTAGGCATTTTTTTCAACCTGGCCAAAGCCTTTGATACAGTGTCACACCAGACTCTACTGGAAGAGTTAGAGAAAAATGGAATTAGAGGAGTAGCAAACAACTTATTTGACTCATATCTAACAGGCCGTATGCAAAAAGTAAGAATAGGGAATATTATGAACAACTCACTTCCAGTGGAGTTTGGTGTGCCACATGGGTCCGATTATGTCCTCCATCTATGTAAATAGTCTGACGACATTGTTAGATGATGGTGACGTGGTCTGCTACGCTGACGATACTGTACTGTTAATCAGGGGAGATTCATGGGACATAACTTTCAAAAAAGCAGAACAGGCTATGGCGGAAGTGAGAGGATGGTTGGATGCATATCTCTTTACATTGAATACTGACAAAACCCACTTCATCAGTTTTTCAATAAATGAGAGGTTGCTATCAATAAAAAAACACTTTAATAATTCATGAAAATACAGCCAGGAAAGCACCAAATACCTTGGCATATACATAGATGAGAACCTGAGGTGGGATGTTCATGTCAATTACACGTCAAACAAGATAAGAAAACTCATATGTAAATTTTATCAACTAAAGCAAGTTTTTCCTTTTCTATTCTAAACTATGGAATTATTATTTGGGGGGCTGCCTGTCCAACCCTGTCAGCATTATGTATATCTCAAAAATATTTATTGAAAACCATGCTTGGAAAGAAAAGAACCAGTCTTCGGAACAACTATTCTATGAGGCGGAAGTCCTGACAATTGAGCAAATATACATTGCTCGTCTAAAGTCCGTTCCCCCCTACTAATTTTTGAACCACCTGGTATATCGCAACGAAATTTGGAGGGCTCAAATAGGAGATAAAAACCTACTTTTTCATGAAAAAAATCACAGCTAAAAGTTTTAAAATGGCGGCTGAGCACCATCTTCAATAATTTTTTAAAAATATTATTCCATTTTTGAAATTTGTTTATAATTCTCAACAGTTTACTCCAACACACATTACTCCTAAATTCAATTGTTTTCGAAATATTAACGTTTAAAAAGTGACATTTTGGTCATTTCAAACCCAACCAAAAACACTAATATTGCTTTCAATCATGTTTGCATTGGAAAAAATCGTTGTAGCGTTAACATCTTGTTTACTGTCAACCTGAACTCTTACTGTCAAATAGTCCGTTGAGCGCCTAAATCCTTTTATGAAAAGTGTGATCATGGCTCGTAGTTTAGACGATAAATTTGAAACAGTTTTGATATTTGGAGAAGCTGGAAGAAATTATCATCTAGCAGTCTGTATGTTTAATGATAGATTTCCCGAGAATCCTATTTCGAGGTCATATTTGCGCAAACATTTAAATGAGCTCCAAGCAACTGGTTCGCTGAAAGATGCTCCAAGATCAGGAAGACCGCCCCTTTCAGAAGGTAGAAGTTGTTGCTGAAATGGTAATCAATCCGAGTCAGTCGACGTCTGCAGTTGCTGAATCCTGTGGAGTAAGTTCAAAAAGTGTCCAAGGAGTCCTAAAAAAATAAAAGTTTCATCCCTATAAAATGAAAATCCTGCATGCTCTCACGGAGGATGATCCAGACCGGAGGGTTGAATTTGGTGAGTAGTTAACAAGAACAATTGAAGGAGAACAGGGCTTCCTAAAACGTGTATGTTTCACAGACAAATGCACGTTTTTTCTTAATGGAAAAGTCAACAAACAGAATGTACGATACTAATCCGCATATTTTTAGAGAGAGACATACCCAGTTTCCTAAAAAGGTGAATGTTTGGGCGGGGATTTTGGGAAATCGCGTTGTTGGACCGATTTTCATCAGAGGCAATCTTACAGGAGTTCTTTACAGAAATCTTTTGGAAACTGAAATTGAACCTCGAATAAGACAAATTGTATCAAACAATCAGGAAGAGTTTAAATTTTCGATCGCATGGCTAGAGAGTTCCTCGATACAAACTTTTCTGGGCGATGGATAGGTCGCAAGGGAAGTACAGAATGGCCACCAAGATCTCCGGATCTTACACCTCTAGATTTTTTCCTTAGGGAAGTCAAAAATCTACGCCACTGAATGCCAAACAATAGAAAAGTTGGAACGCAGAATAATAGATACATGTGAAGAAATAGATGAACAGACTTTCATCAACGTGAGAGAAGCTATTTATAATAGGGCACTTTATTGTCAAGATTTAGGAGGGGGCCACATTCAACACTTGATGAAATCTTTGTTGGGGTTAGCTAAATAATAATTTTTTAGCTAACTAATTTGTTTTGATTGTGAATTTACAGAACACATTCATAGGCTTCGAGATTTTCAGGTAAACGGTACTGTTTATCCTTATTAAACTCTCTTTACGCCTCTTATTGTAGAATTCATTGGGAGATTTAACTACAAATTAATAACGTTTAGTTAGCAAAATGTTTTACCGGAAGTGACCAAAATCCTTACTTCATTTTAAACCGGAATGTCACTTTGATACTTGCTACAAACTTAACATTTTATTGATTTTTTTTGTAAGACTAGAATCGCATTCCCAATTTCGATTTTATGTATATTTATATTTTATTTCATTACTTAATTAGTTATTGGATATGAATAGTTCTAGTGTTAACAAAATATAGATGCACACACAATTATACAATATATACTGGACTAATTGTACACAACTAACTAATAAGTTATTGTAAAATATTATGAACATAAGAAACTGAGTGTACATAAAACAATAATAATAAATTTAAATTCTGAACAAACTTTGCATTAAAATGGTTTTTCCCCTGCATGAAATGTCTCATGTTTTATAAGGTACCTCTCCTGCATGAACGATTTTGAACAAATTTTGCATTGAAATGGTTTTTCCACTGTATGAAATTTATCATGTGTTACAAGATACCTCTTCTGCTTGAACGATTTTGAACAAATTTTGCATTGAAATGGTTTCTCCGCTGCATGAATTCGTTCATGACTCATGAGAGTCGCCTTCCTGGTAAACGATTTTGAACAAGTTTTGCATTGAAATGGTTTCATCCCTGTATGAATTCCCTCATGAACCAAAAGTGTTTTTTTGGAAAAATTTCGAACAGATTTTGCATTGATACGGTTTTACCCCTGTATGAGTTCTCTCATGTCTTGTAAGATCCCCCTTCTGGTTTAAAGATTTTGAACAGAATTTGCATTGAAACGGTATTTTCCCAGCATGAACTTTCTCGTGTATTGTCAGTCGCCCCTTCGTGTTAAACGATTTTGTGCAAGTTTTGCATTGAAATGGTTTTTCCCCTGTGTGAATTCTCTCATGTCTCAAAAGATCCCCCTTCTGGCTCAAAGATTTTAAACAGAACTTGCATTGAAATGGTTTTTCACCTGCATGAACTCTCTCGTGTATTGTCAGAATCGCCTTCATGTTAAACGATTTTGTACAAGTTTTGCATTGAAATGGTTTCTCTCCTGTATGAGTTCTCTCATGTCCCATGAGACTCGCCTTCGAGGTGAATGATTTTGTACAAACTTTGCATGGAAATGGCTTTTCTCCTGTATGAATTAGCTCATGTATCTTAAGATGCCCCTTCCTGGAAAACCATTTTGAACAAATTTTGCATTGAAATGGTTTTTCCACTTCATGAAATTTCTCATGTTTTCTAAGATGCCTCTTTTGGTTGAACAATTTTGAACATATTTTGCATTGAAATGGTTCTGTCCTCGTATCATTGTCCTTTCCCGCAGCTGTTCCATCCCCATCTATATTTTGTTCCAACCATGTTTCAGAGCCTAAAAAAATTGAAGAAATTACGAGATTTTCTCAAGCAAAAATCTTCAAAGATGGACCCATGATCCCGTTTTCGAAACATTTTTTATTTATTTGTTATCTTCCCAAGAAATCTCAACAGTAGGAATATTTGAAAAATGCACATAAAGAATACAAAATCATGAAGGAAAATATTATTTATTTATTGTTCTCATTACAAACACCAATTGGTAATCACAAGTAATGGCAGTCGGTAAAGAAATAATATATAGCCAAACAAAAGATAACTAATATAGCATATTCGCCAAAATTTAATTATTTATAACTTCCATCTCATGTGGATTTTAGTCTTCTGGCAATATGGACTAAAAAGTTAAAAATAAAATTATAGTTTGAAAAAACCAAAAAAAAACACTCTATATGGCAATAAGGACTAAAAAGTTGAAAATAATAATAATAAAATCATTGACCAAAAAATTTTTTTTTATGAACGAAAAGCGTGAGGTGCTCTTCACTCACATAATGATATAAAGATAACTGATATCAAGCACCTCACGCTTTGTTACATAAAAGAAATTTATTTGGTCAATGACTTTTTTCTTATTATTTTCAACTTGTTCGTCCTTATTGCCATATATGTGTTTTTTTAGTTTTTTCAAACTATAATTTTATTCTTTTATAGAGTTTTGAATTGTTTGAACACATATGCCGAAGTAACAACTTTCAATTGCATTATATAACCCTCTTTTTGATTATTGTGCTTCTCCACTGTTTTTATTCCACCAAAATAAAGCGTCTCACTTGCAAAAACTCCAAAATCATTGATTGGTATGATTCTTAAATGCAGTCGCTACACTTCAATTTCGTATATGTTGAATTCACTTCAGTGGTTCTCAGTAAAGAAAAGGTTGTATTATTTAAAAATTAAAAAAAAGTCTATTGGCTTCTTTTTGGGGATAATTTGTGATGTTTTTTTAAATTAATGTAAAAATACTCGAATGTGATTTTTTTGTTTAATTTTTATTTTCTTCCTTCTGACTATAAAGAATATTTTCATTTCATTTGATTTATGCTCATTTTTAGTAAGTTTCGGAGAATTAATCTAGTTTTTTTTTAAGTTTAGCTTTTTTATAAATATGAGATTTTTGCCGTCTCACAAATGGTTACTAAACATTCTGAATACTGGAATCAACTGTGAGCCAAGCAAGAAAAGGTCCCCTTATTTAATCCCTTACTTAAAGATTCACCGTCTGCACTGGAGATAAATCCTTGTATATCTCCGGAATTGCAAAACAATCCTGTTGAAAAAAAATACCATCTTACCTTTTGGAAGTTCATGGGAAAAGTTTGGCCTAATTTCTGTTCCAATTAATATATCCTTAAGAGAGTTTGGGTAGGACCTATTTTCACTTTCTTCACTCGCTTTCTCATCACATATTTCAGGCTTAACATCTTCGTATATGATATCAATGTTATCCTCAGTTTTGAGTGAGTCTATTTTCAATTCTATATTATTTCTTAACGAATCTTCGTTACATTCCGAATAATCTTCAATCTTTATAATAAATCTATTATCAAAATGGTTGACTTTGGGTTTTGCCATTTGATCAACAAGACAATTGGAATTCGTATTGTCCCAGAAAACTGAAAAGTTCAATTTATATAATTTCCTTTAATTTACCATCACAGAAGCAGGTTACAAAAGAAACAAATGATCAAGATTCATCCAACCGTCCATAACTTGAAAAAAAATTATGAAAAAAATAAGTAAAAGAAGACAAATAGGATCCACTTATTGAAAGCTGATCTAAACCAAATTGGGGTAAATGTATAGTTAGTCCACTAATGCTCCCTGAAAATAGCTGAAAAACTTTTCTCACGTGTTTTTGCCTTCTGAACACGAATTCGTTTCCAAATCAGAGCACTTTTCTCTTTTTCAAAATGTAATGTTCAAGCACCGTTTTCTGGCACAAAAATCGTTCAAAATGCCTCCTTCTTTCAAAAAGCATTAACCTCGAACACTAAATCACTCATTCGCAGCACAATTTGGTACAAAATACAGCCGGTTCTATCGAAAAATTCCGAAACATGTACATCCTGACCTCTAACATCTGACCAGATTGAGGTTAGGTTAGGATGTTTATGATGATGCGAGGAGAGGCTAGGATGTACGTGTTGAAGAAGGAGGTGCCGAGAATGAGTGATATAATGTTCGTAGTTTATGCTGTTTGATAGAAAGGGGCACTTTGATTGATTTTAGTGCGAGAAAACGGTAATTGAAAATTACGCTCTAGAACAAAAAAGGGTGTCTAACTCTGAAACGATATGAGACCACCACGTGTTCAGGAGGCAAAAACACGTAAGAAAAGTCTTTTAGCTATTTTCAGGGAGCATGAGTGGACTAATTATACATTTACCGAACAAAAACTTGACTAAAGCAAGTATCATTGCTCTAAAATAATTACCGCTTTATTGGAAAGTTTAGAAAAATGATTCTTTGGTTATACAAAACTTAGGAGTTGGAGAATCTATTCCATTATCATTCTTCACCAGACACTCATTAGAAACTCCATACTCACTAATCGGTTTGACTTCAGTGAACTCTTCCTTTATTGTTTCTCCATTTGAAATATCATGAATGTCACCACACGCGATTTGTTCCATTTCACCTTCTTCAGTATCCGTTATTGAAAGTTCTTCTTTACACTTGTATTGTTCTGAAGCCATTATGGTATATTCTCGAAAGAAGAAATTAAGTTAAATAACTGAAAAGATTTATTTTAATCCAAAATAGTTGGTGTGAAATTGTGACAAGTGACGAAACCTAACCTAGTGACGTGACATTAGGGTTAGCTGAATATCTTCATCTTCTATCGTTATGACGTCTGACCAATCAGGTATACAATTCGCTAGTGCTCTCTCTCTCTCTTACGTATTCAATACTTCATAATTATGGAGCACCCTGGATGTCTCACACAAAGTGATACCACAAGTACCCCGTTGATATTTTTTCCATGCACGTATGCGGCAATATACTCCTACATTTTTTTTCATCTTACCTGAAGTCGCCCCCTTCTTCCAACAAATCCGTTGTCATCTGGCTTGGTTACCAACGTAGAGAATAAGGGAGCAATTTCTAATATGTTATTAAACTTCACTAACATTTAAATATTTTTGAAATGCACTTATTTCTACGGCCGGACAATCACAAACATCAACTTGACTTCCAACCAACGAGGACGCCTCCAGTCCTCCACCCATCATGGTCAGATGTCGAAATCAACTTTTCCAGAATTGTTTTCTAGGTAAATATCGATAGTCTATCGATACCCATAATATTGATAATAAAGACAGCAAATGTGAAGCCAAAGCAAATGAAGCACGACCATCACTCGGACTCTTTCTAATTGGCAACGTTGAATTGTTGCGCATGCGTAAAAATGGAGACGTGACAAGTATTGGTTGATTTTCGGTTGCCATAACTACGCGCTGCCAATATGACAAGGAACGACATATATAACCCGACTTCACTTCCATTGCATTGCTCTTATGGCCAGTTATCAATATTCGTAGTTAATAAATGTCGGTAACCAACGATAGTATACATGAAAGGATGGCAGAGTTCATCGATTTTATCTGCCTTCCCCCCTCTGCCGACCGCAAAGCGTGACGTCACCGCGGAGCCACTACGGTTGGTTGGCCATAAGAGCCCATGCATTTCTCACGATTTTTAAAACCTTTTATCTTGGTATTCATAACTTAACGGCGTACCTATAGGTGTTATAGACTCGATGATGGTTTTGGTTATGTTGTGTCTCGCTTCAGCCAGAGCTCTTCGGACCTTTGGCTGGTTGACTACTCCGTACTGATGAGGGCCAAAAAAGGCTGAAAGCGGTATGCGGATTGTCAGGTGAACACGACATAAATTGAACATAATCGAGCTTATTAGAAAGAAACATTTGCATTCAATGTCCATTTATATGGAGGTATGCATGGATTTTCAGGTGAATATCATTCAACGTTCTGCGTGGTATTTGCCAGGAAAGTAGTTGTTTTTCACCTGAGATCTACCATTTTCTGGTTCAATTTATATTGAATCTTTTATGTGAAGAAAACCGTTTAATTCGATTTTTCTAATTATTGTCTTTGTTAGTTGATAATTAAGATCTTTCATTCACCAGCCAATCAGAAAACACTAGTAGAATCTTACAAACTTTCGTTCGTAGACAGCTTTGTAAACCGTGCATGCGAGAATCTTGCTTGGCAACATTGTTCAGTTCACTTGTTCTGAATCACTACAATGGTCGCGATATTATTATTCAAAACAATATTCAATTGCGAATGTTTCTCTTTACAATACTGTTTGTATCTTACAAGTGACGGTGAAATTATGATAAGTGCCTCAAAGCAGAGTATGAAGTCAACTAGTTATGATTTTATGACTAGTTTGGATATAACAAGGTTAGTTGTTTTCTTCACTTTGAAATTGAATATACAGTGCTCGTCCAAAGTCCGTTCCCCCCCTACTAATTTTTGAACCACCTGGTATATCGCAACGAAATTTGAAGGGCTTGAATAGGAGTTAAAAACCTACTTTTTCGTGAAAAAAATCACAGCTGAGCGCCATTTTCAATAATTTCTTTAAATAGAACACCCCGTATATTATTCCATTTTCGAAATCTGCTCATAAATCTCAACAGTTTTCTCTAATACACTTCACTCCTAAATTCATTTATTTTCGAAATATTAACGTTTGAAAAGTGACATTCCGGTTTAAAATGAAGTATGGATTTTGGTCACTTTCGGTAAAACATTTTGCTAACTAAACGTTATTATTAATTTGTAGTTAAATCTCTTAATGAATTCGACTGGTAAGAGGCGTAAAGAGAGTTTATTAAGGATAAACAGTACCGCTTACCGGAAAATCTCGAAGCCTACGAACGTGTTCTGTAAATTCACAATCAAAACAAATCAGTTAGCTAAAAAATTATAATTTATTTTTGAATAACACTTTTATTTAACCCCAACAATTATTTCATCAAGTGTTCAATGTGGCCCCCTCCTAAATCTTGACAATAAAGTGCCCTATTATAAATAGCTTCTCTCACGTTGATGAAAGTCTGTTCATCTATTTCATCACATGTATCTATTGTTCTGCGTTCCAACTCTTCTATTGTTTGGCATTCAGTGGCGTAGATTTTTGACTTCAGATACTCCCAAAGAAAAAAATCTAGAGGTGTAAGATCCGGAGATCTTGGTGGCCATTCCGCACTTCACCTTTGACGTATCCATCGCCCAGGAAAGTTTGTATCGAGGAACTCTCTAGCCATGCGATCGAAATGGGGAGATGTCCCATCCTGCTGAAATATGATTTCACGATTTTCAAACTCTTCCTGATTGTTTAATACAATTTGACTTATTCGAGGTTCAATTTCAGTTTCTAAAAGATTTCTGTAAAGAACTCCTGTAAGATTGCCTCTGATGAAAATCGGTCCAACAACGCGATTGTCCAAAATCCCCGCCCAAACCTTTTTAGGAAACTAGGTATGTCCCTCTCTAAAAATATGAGGATTAGTATCGCTCCAGTATCGTACATTCGGTTTGTTGACTTTTCCATTAAGAAAAAACGTGCATTTGTCTGCGAATCATACACGTTTTAGGAAGTCCCGTTCTCCTTCAATTGTTCTTGTTAACCACTCACAAAATTCAACCCTCCGGTCTGGTTCACCCTCCGTGAGAGCATGTATCACGCCCTGCTCGGGTAGACCCTGTGAAACCCTGGCCCCCTAACTGTTTAGGGTGCCCACTTTAATCATCTTGCTTGGCTTGCGAGAGGTTAAAACATTTTACTTCTGTGATTGTGACCACCCTGGTGTAGTGAAATAAAAAAGTGAAGTGAAAACTATTACGGTTTATTAAAATTGTAAGAAAACAAAATATACATAATGGAAAATACAAAAATATCAAGTGAAATAAAAACAATTGTGGTTTATTAAAATTATAAGAGAGCGAAAAATAACGTGACGGTGAATACAAAAATTCAAGTGAAGTGAACAATGACCAATCGGGGTATGTACCAGTAAATAAAAGTAACACTTACATCATTATAAAAACCAAGGGAAGGAGATGTGTCATCATGGACTGGCAGCATAAACAGGCACAACAAAAATAACGGAGTCCAAACCAATCATTTCAATTTATAATAAAAATATCGTTTAGTCATGAATTATTGCGCTGCCTATTGCAGAATCAGCTTTCTTGCCATTCAGTACTCAGGAACTTTAAATATGCAGGAAATACTGTATTTCAATAAATGTATTACTGAATGATGAATTACTAATGAATAAATGAAGTAGGGAATTTTAAACTCTGGGCTTAATTATGTTTTAATTTTATTTTCAGGTCTGGTAAATTAATTTTGAATATTGAAAAAGAAATGATTGCTATATTTCTATTAGGTACTATTTTGTCGTACTTGACAGTATTGTGACACCTGTACTTTACTTTTCAACCGACGAAACCAAAAAGAAGGAGGTTCTCTAGTCGACGCGTATATTTTTTTATTTTTTTTAGGTATGATTACGCTTAACTTTTTACTGAGACGTCCGATTCCGATCATTCTTCTTACAGTGGATAGGGTGTACTTCGAAGGTGGTCCCATTTGAATTTAAAAGATGAAATCCACCCCTAAGGGTAGTAAAATGAAGGAAATTGATCACTCACCCTCTAAATTCTGGTCCGTTAACCGATTCTATCAGGCATAACTTTGTACTGGGTTCTACGATTTGGATGATTCTTTTTTTAATAGATAGGGTATACCTTATAGTTGGATTTCGAATGAAATTATCCACCCTTACGGGTAGAAAAATAGGGGATAATTGATTTTTCACTTGTGAACATTGGCACACACATACGTAGTTGACAATGACAGATCGCTACTGACATTATTTTTGTTCCACATCCGTCCAAATCATGATATTCTATGAGATGATGGAATTATATACAAAGTAATGAAATAAACTAACCAGAACAACGAAAATAATTTATATTACAACAAATAGTAAAAGTAGATAATCATATTATTTAACTGGTAATAGTTGAAGTAAGGTGGGTAAGTAAGTATTTTGGAAGTAATAAAAAAACAAGTAGGTAGTAATTAGTAGATTTTAGCCACAAAAAATTGAAAAATTAAAACTTTTCAACAAAAAATTAAACCAACGAAATACGGAACTGAAAAGAAAAAAATAAAATAAACCTTCTTAGTCTCAGTAACTAAGCTCCTAAACTAATGTAAGTAACTAATTTTTAGTTGGCGCCAAACAAACAATCAACGAACATCATTAAATTACTTCAAAAAAATTATCAGAATGTCACCCCGCAACTCGATGCCATCATTTTTCGCCTTACCTAATTCATTTGCTTGTTTGTTTGGCGCCGACTCAAAATTAGTTACTTACATTAGTTTAGGAGCTTAGTTACTGAGACTAAGAAGGTTTATTTTATTTTTTACTTTTCAGTTCCGTATTTCGTCGGTTTAATTTTTTGTTAAAAAGTTTTGATCTTATCAAGTTTTCTCAGATCTTTATAGTATAGGAAATCAATGTCTGACATCGTTCTCTTATATTTTTTCAAGGCTTTGTCTCTGAGTTGCATCATTTCCTTAATAGTGTCCGTTAACCATGGACTTTTAGGTTTTGTTTCTCTTGAAGTAACAATTGGAATATTTATAAGATATAAGACTTTCTAGTGGTAATACTGTATATTTTCTTGTGTAATATGACTACGAGCAAAGATTTTGAAGGAATTTTGCATTGAAATATTTCCCTCATACATCATTGGAATAGTTTTTTTTCTCTGTATGATTCAGCATTGCCTCTTTTACTTCAAAAATTCCCTGAATGAATTATCTGGTATTATAAGACTCTCCTTCAAGAAAAACTATTTTTTACAAACTTCGCATTGAAGCAGCTTTTACCCTTCATGAATTTTCTCATGTGTTGCAAGCTGTTTTTTTCTGATAAACGATTTTGCGCAAGTTTTGCATGGATAGGGCTTTTCTTCTGTATGAATTAGCTCGTGCATCTTGAGATTTGCCTTCAAGGTAAACGATTTTGAACAAATTTCGCATTGAAATGGTTTTCCTCCTGTATGAATTTTCTCATGTACCACAAGATTCCTCTTGTAGGAAAACCATTTTGGACACAATTTGCAATGAAACGGTTTTTCCCCTGTATGAATTCTCTCGTGTCTTGTAAGATCCGTCTTCTGGTTAAAAGATTTTGGACAAATTTGCATTGATATTGTTTTTCCCCTGTATGAATTCCCTCATGTCTTGTCAGATCCCCTTCTGGCTAAAAGATTTTGAACAAATTTTGCATTGAAATGGTTTTTTCCCTACATGTAATTTCTTATGTGTTGTAAGATTCCCCTCCTTGTTGAATGATTTTGAACATATTTTGCATTGAAATGGCTTTTCTCCAGTATGAGGTATCTCATTAAACTCCTGCTCAGATTCAGTAGAGTGAAATTTTGAATAATGAGGGAGTTTCTGTATAATCTGAGTGTTTATTGTAGGTTCTGTCCTTGTATCATTGTCCTTTCCCACAGCTGTTCCACTCTCTTCTATATTCTGTTGAGGCCATGTTTCCGAGTCTAAAGAAAAAATGTGAGAAATTACGAGAATCTTCTCAATGAAAAAATATTCATACAATTATATTGTATTATTTGGTAGAATTCCAAGTATTGAAATAATTCAACTGACTGAAATAAAAAATATAGGTGACTTTATATACAGTGCTTCTCAAAAGTCCGCTCCCCCCCCTCTTATTTTTGGAACGATTATTAAAGGTTGTAAACTTCTCTACTAGTGATGATAGATGACGAAATCGTCAAAAGATGACGTCACAAGGCCATTGTGACCAATAATTTTAAATGGAACCCTACGGCAAGCGAAAAGGTATCGAAAAAACCTATTCAATGATATTAATTTTGTTTGTGTTTATGGCAGTTTTAATGGCTCATTAGTAAACATTAAAATTTAAATTCCATTCAGTATGATATTAATTACAGATTTAAGAATCAGTATCTACTTAAAGAAATTGCTCGAAGTGACCTCCAGTTACTTCCTTACAGTGAAATATCCTATTTTCAAACTCTTATCTTACTTTTGCAAATGTGTCTGCGGAAACAGCCTCACATTCTGCAACAATACGTTGTTTTAAAACGTCAATATTGTCAGGTTCAGTGGCGTAAACCTTCGATTCAAGGTACCCCCACAGAAAAAAATCCAAAGGTGTGAGGTCCAGTGATCGAGCTGGCCATTCTGTTGAACCTCGTCGTCCAATCCATCTACCATGATACTCCTCATCCAATTACCGTCTTACTGCACCGTAATAGTGTGGAGGAGCACCATCCTGTTGGAATGTTATTTCCAAATTGCCGAATTCATCTGGATTATCTTCCAAAATCTCAAGGATTAACGGTTCTATTGCGTTTTGCAACAGCTCCAGATGAATCTCACCAGTTAAATTAGTATTTAAAAAAAGAGGCCCAACGATGTGGTTTCCCAGGACACCTGCCCAAACATTCACCTTCTGGGGAAATTGGGTATGTGTTTCACGAAACAGGTGAGGATTTGCGTGACTCCAATACCTCACATTCTGTGTATTCACATTTACATTTAGATAGAAAGTACTTTCGTCACTAAAACAAATTGTTTTGACATAGTCTGGCTGTTGGTTAATTTTAGTTTCCATATTTTCACAAAATTCTAGTCTTCGATCTGGGTCGTCGTCTGAGAGTTGATGAACCATTTTTAATTTGTATGGATTAAATTTGTTTTTTTTCAACACCCTGTGTACTGTACTTCGACTGACTTCACAGGTAGATGCAACGTGAGTTGTTGAAGAAGTAGGATTAACTATTACTTCTGCCAGTATATTAATTTTTTTCTCATCAGAAATTTGTGGTCTGCCAGATCGTTTCGCATCATTAATACTACCCGTTGTTTCATACTTACGAAGAAGCTCCCTTAAATAAGTCCTCGAAACGGGGCGATCGGGAAACCTCTCATTAAAAATGCGTTCTGCTGCATGAATATTTTGTCCAGTTTCACCAAGAATTAGGATCGCTGCTACTTTATCACCTAAAAGCACGTACCATTTCGCTTCTTGAAGCACTTAAACGTTCGGCTCACAACAGTTTAACAAATTATTAAAATGTACAAAAATATTAAAAGTACCAAAAGCTGCTAAAACAGTTAAACGTTCGATCAACAATACACAAATTATTAAATGTACAAAAACTTGGACAATTACAAAAACGTCGAATTAGGGAGACTAACAAAAACGTCAGCTTATTTGACAACTATCCAGAGGCGGAACTTGAATTTGGAATTTTAGTATCAACTGATTTAATTCATCACAGCTTTGCGTTTTTTAAAAGCGAGTTGCCAAAACTGCCATAAACACAAACAAAATTAGTATCATTGAATAGGTTTTTTCGATACCTTTTGAAAGAGGTGTCGCTTGCCGTAGGGTTCCATTTAAAATTATTGGTCACAATGGCCTTGTGACGTCATCTTTGACGATTTCGTCATCTATCATCACTAGTAGGGAAGTTTACAACCTTTAATATTCAGTTTCCAAATTTCACTTGTTTATGTATAATCGTTCCAAAAATAAGAGGGGGGGAGGGGACTTTTGAGAAGCACTGTATATGTGAAAAACTGCAATAATTCTAATAACTTTCTAACAAATTTATAAAACAGAAAGATATATAATTGCCGAAAAGATAACTGTTTCTAAAGAATTATACTCCAATTTATGATGTTTTTTCCTCGAAGGCAATACAAATTACTGATCAATTGAATATTATTCTCATCTTTCTATCATCCTATGAAACCCTAACAGGACATTTTCAAAATTCAGAAAGAATACAATGTTATATAGAAAAAGGTGAGAGATTAAAAATGGTTGAATAAAAAAATTTATATGAATGTTTATCAAGAACATTATCATATTCAATTCTACTTTGAATTTTTATTATTTCCATTTTATCATTTTATTTTGTGACTGATGCATGTATCAAAAATTAGCATTTTACTTTAACCAACCCTGATATCATTGATTTTATTATATGATGGAATCTGTGATTATCGTAAAAATACTCTAATGTGGTTGTCACTTAAATACGCTCGCCCAGAATTCCAAGCATTGAAATAATTCAACTGACTGAAATAAGAAATATAGGTGACTTTATAAATATGTGAAAAACTGCAATAAGTCTGATAATTTTCCAACAAATTTATAAAACAGAAAGATATATAATTGCCGAAAAACTGTGTATAAAGAAGTATACTTCAATTTATGATGTTTTTCCTCGAAGGCAATACAAATTACTGATCAATTGAATATTATTCTCATGGTTACTATCATCCTATGAAACCCTCACAGGATATTTACAAAATACACAAAGAATACAATATTATATACCGGGTGACACAGGATATAGGGCCACCCCTGTAACTTCTGCATTCGTGAACGGATTTTTCTGAAATTTGGTACAGTTATATAAGCAACCATTTCGGATTTGATCACATTACAATCCAATATGGCGGACTTCCGGTTTTTTGAAATGCCAGCAATTTTGTTTTTTCAAAAACCCTTATATTTTTCATTTTCAAGTTCAAAGGTCAAAACAAGTCCAAACCTATGTCAAATGTAATTTTTTTGAAACAATTGAAATTAAAATTGTTTTTTTATTTTACCGCGTCGATAAATGAGATTTGGTCAAGGCTATTCACAATGAGTCGCCATAACAGAGGAATATAATTTTTCCTGAAAAATTATTTTTTGTGTCATTTATTGATGAATCAATTCAGTCACATCACATTTTGATCAAAAATTAATTTTTTTCAAATGAAACCCCTATGGGCCACCTACCTGTCTCTCTAGAACATTCATTATGGAAAAAAATTACATATCATTTTTGTATTTCGCTGCAGTAACAAATTGTATACATTCAAAAATCTACAACTAGTTCATGAGTTTCCTTGCAGTTCGAATAATTTTTCAACTTAGTAAGCTGTGGAAAACAACATGTCTGATTCTTGTCAACTAATTGTGTTTCGCTGTCATCTTTCATCTCAACTCTCGAAAATCAGTTAACTTCCGAGAATTAGTAGAAATGGAAAATCAAAATTATAGGTTTACAAGAAGTGAACAGGTTGATATGTTATTAATTTACGGAGAATGTCTTGAAAACAGTGTCGCCGCTTGTCAGTTATATGCTGAACGATACCCACACAGAAGACACCCACAAAGAACTTTTTTAAAAAATATGGAGATAATATTTCGAAAAGAACCCAACAATGGAGAAGATGATCGTAAGTGAGGAGGCATAAATGAATGTTTTGCTTATGTTGATTTTGATCCAACTGCTTCGACGCGGGAATTGGAATACCAATGCAATGTCAGTCGAGAAAACGCTAGAAGAATTAAAAAAAAACACCATTATCATGCTTATAAGTATAACTTACACAATTAGTTGACAAGATTCAGAAATGTTGTTTTCCACAGCTTACTAAATTGAAGAATTATTCGAACTGCAAGGAAACTCATGAACTAATTGTAGATTTTTGAATTCATACAATTTGTTACTTTTTTTCCTTAATGTATGTTCTAGAGAGACAGGTAGGTGGCCCATAGGGGTTCCATTTGAAAAAAATGAATTTTTGATCAAAATGTGATGTGACTGAATTGATTAACCAATAAGTGACACAAAAAAGAATTTTTCTGAAAAAATTTAGTTTTTCTGTTATTTGGGACTCATTGTGAATAGCTTCAACCAAATCTCATTTATCCACGAGGTAAAATGAAAAAACTATTTTAATTTCAATGGTTTCAAAAAAATGACATTCGACATAATAATAATAATAATAATAAATGGACCATTTGAAAAAACAAAGTTACTGGCATTTCCAGAAAAACCGGGAGTCCGCCATATTGGATTGTAATGTGATCAAATCCGAAATGGTTGCTTATATAAATACCAAATTTCAGAAAAATCCGTTCACGAATGCAGAAGTTACAGGAGTGGCCCGATATCCTGTGTCACCCAGTAGAAAAAGGTGAAAAATAAAAAATGGTTGAATAAAAAAATGTATATGAATGTTTATCAAGAACATTATTGTATTCAATTCTACTTTGAATTTTTATCATTTTATTTTGTGACTGATGCCTGTATCAAGAATTACTATTTTACTTTAACCAACCTTGATATCATTGATTTTATTATATGATGGAATCTGTGATTATTGTAAAAATATGCTAAAGTGGTTGTCAAGTATACCGGGTGTCAACGAATCTATTAGACAAGTCATAACTTCTAGAATATTAGGTGTATCAAAAAACTTTTTAACAAAAAATTAAACCGACGAAATACGGAACTGAAAAGTAAAAAATAAAATAAACCTTCTTAGTCTCAATAACTAAGCTCCTAAACTAATGTAAGTAACTAATTTTGAGTCGGCGCCAAACGAACAAGCAAATGAATTAGATAAGGCGTAAAATGATGGCATCGAGTTGCGCGGTGACATTCTGATAATTTTTTTGAAGTAATTTAATGATCTTCGTTGATTGTTCGTTTGGCGCCGACTTAAAATTAGTTACTTACATTAGTTTAGGAGCTTAGTTATCAAGACTAAGGAGGTGTATTTTATTTTTTACTTTTCAGTTAGGTATTTCGTCGGTTTAATTTTTTGTTAAAAAGTTTTTATTTTTCAATTTTTTGTGGCTGAAATCTACTAATTATTACCGACTTGTTTTTTTATTACTTCTAACTTACCCACCTTACTTCAACTATTACCAGTTAAATAATTATCCCCTATTTTTCTACCCGTAAGGGTTGATAATTACATTCGAAATCCAAATATGATCAACTATGAGGTATACCCTATCTAATAAAAAAAAGAATCATCCAAATCGAAGAACCCAGTACAAAGTTATGCCTGATAGAATCGGTTAACGGACCAGAATTCAGAGGATGACTGATCAATATCCTTCATTTTGCTACCCTTAGAGGTGGATTTCATCTTTTAAATTCAAATGGGGCCAACTTCGAAGTACACCCTATCCACTGAAAAATTATCGGAATCGGACGTCTCAGTAAAAAGTTATCCGAGGTCATACATAAAAAAAAAAATATACGCCTTGACTAGCGAACCTCCTCCTTTTTGGTTTCGTCGGTTAAAAATGAGATTTGGTATAGGTAAATGGTATGTGAAGAGAATAGTTTTTGCATATTTTTCACTTTCCAGTCACTTCTGGTTTCACCGGAAATGGCTTCAGTTTTGAATTTTTAAATGGAACACCCTGTATATTGTAACATTTTTGGATTTCTGAGACAATTCTGGATTAGAAAGTGACTATTTAAAAAGTTTTTACACCTACTTCATTTTTTAGAGTCACTTTTAATATTGCATCTAAGTGGCCATGATCGTGTGGACATTTTTGTGTCTAACTATTATTTTTCAAATGGCGACCATTTTTTGACAAGCACTTTCCGGAAAAAGGATTTCTTGACGAATCTATCGATACTAATTTATTTGCGATTGGATATAAAATATGAACATAAATTAAATATTACCAAGGAAAATACTGGATATTAATTTATTTACTTTTGTCAAGTGTGCCATGGATAATAATTTATTTACTTTCACTGTAGTCGATTTTCAAAGTGCATTCCTCCTTGTTCAAAACACATTTCAGCTCGTTCAATTGTGTCTCTCAACACGTTTCGTAAAATTTGAGGAGTTATACTTCTAAATGCCCGTAGAAATCTTTCTTCTAAGATTTCAAGAGTGGCTGGGGCTCTTGCATAGTAAACCTTTTCTTTAACATATCCCCAAATGAAGAAATCGAGCACAGTGAGATCAGGTGAGCGGGCAGGCCACAGTACTGGATCATTGGTTGCAATAACTTGATTATTAAAATGCTCCATTAAGTAATTAAGAACTTCTCTGGTATTATAATCCAGAATTGTCTCAGAAATAAAAAAAAAAATACAATGTACAGGGTGTTCCATTTAAAAATTCAAAACCGGGCCATTTCCGGTGAAACCGGAAAGTGAAAAATATGCCAAAACTCTCCTCTTCACATACCATTTAGCTATAACAAATCTCATTTTGATACACCTAATATTCTAGAAGTTATTTCTTGTCTAATAGATTCGTTGACACCTGGTTTACACATGCCCAGATTTCAACTTTTTTGTAGATTTGATAACAGACTTTTTTCTGTTCCCCAAATGATTACCAAACATGGCAAGTATAAATTCTCTGACTTGATTTCACCTTTGACTAAAAGATTACCTTACCTTTTAAAAGTCCATGAGAAAAATTCGGACAGGATCCGTTTTCACATTTTTCACTTGATTTTTCCTCACATATTTCAGGTTTGACATCATAATAAATGACATTATAATCTTCAGTTTTGAGTGTCTTTGTTTTCGATTTTACATTATTCGTTGGCCAATTATCGTTACGCTCTGGTTGGTCTTCATTCTTTAAGATAACTCCATTATTGAAATGGTTGACTCGGTGTTTTGCTGATTCGCCAGCGAGATCACTCAAATTCTTATTTTCACAGAAATCTGAAATTCAAGTTCAAACAAAAACAGTTTCTTCAACATATCATCACAGAGGCAGGTTACATGGGAACATTATCAGAACTCCCAAAAGAACAAGATCTATCCAACTTTCTAACTTGATGGAAAAATTGAAAACGTCAGCTAAATAAAACTAAATTAAATAAAAATTATATAAAGAAAACATTTTTAAGGACAAGCTTTTATACAAATACACTAAAAAGAAAAAAAATATATTTCATTGTTTTGACAAAAAAATAATAATCTATAATTTATAAGTTCTCTGACGTCAATTTCATTTTATATTTATCAAAGATTGTAAATCATTGTTAGACATAATTTGAAATAATTTTTTTTCGATTCTATTCTATTGTCACAATTCAAGATGGAAACTGCACTTCAGAAACAGTATTATTGAATTGTTTCAATTTTGTATTATTATCTTTTGTCTAATAAAATAAAAATATATTGCCCCTATCTGTGTTTGATCTTAAGAACAAAATTCCTGTGTTTCTCCCAAACCCATTCTCTTGATTTAAACTGGAATATGTGATAAAAGTAATAATATGATTAAGGTATAACTGCCTGTTTAGAATGAAATTATCTTCGCAAGGATGACAGCTCAAGATTCTTCAATATCAGACTTTCAAATTGTATTATTTTAATGGAAATAACAACATATTTCGACATACTCCAAGCAAAATGAAATTTTGAACAAGAACGTCATACAAAACAAAAGGAACTGTTTAAATTGTAATCTTTTTATACTTATTCTTGAAACAGAGAAAAAACGTCAGGTCTTATCTAAAAAGATCTCTTGCATAGAAAAAGTTCAATCGATGGCTTAATATTTAGTTTTAATACATTTCATTCTACTTTTATATGCTCACATACAAAAACAAGTTGATATTGGATAAAATTTGAGGTCTCATATTTTTTCTTTAATTTTTAGTTCAATTTAAATTTTTTAGCAAATTGTAAATGAAATGACTAATTTCAACTTGCATATCCAGTCTTTTGTTAAATGCTGGCTTATTAGTCATTATATAGGGTTAATTAAACCCTAATTTTGAAAGATTTTGGCTACAAAATTATTCCACAGATTGTTTTAAAATTTTTGTTAAGAACCGTTTCTTTCCAGCATTGCATTTTTTGGGTCAGGTCTTTAGGTGCACTGGTTCATTTTACAAGCTTTTATTTAGTTTCACTTGTTAATTAGTAAGTTCGTTTGTTAGTTTGGGTCAAATCTTGCAAGTGAATTTTGACCGACTTCTAGTCGTCCGATTAATTTGAAATTTGGCAGGTGTTCATAATTCCGGGACAATGCATTATGGAATTTTTGTTAGAGAAAAAAACAAAATGGCGGCTCTAAGATGGCTGACGAGATTTGTAATCATGGTCCGATTTGATTCAAAATTGGTAAGTGGGGGATTTCTGGGTCAGAGATTATGAATTTTATGTCAAAATTCATAAACTCAAGATGGCGGCCCCAAGATAGAGGACGAGTTTTGTGATTATGGTCCGATTTGATTGAAAATTGGTAAGTGGGGGATTTCTGGGTCAGAGATTATGATTATTTTATGTCGAAATTCGTAAATTCAAGATGGCGGCCCCAAGATAAAGGACGAGTTTTGTGATTATGGTCCGATTAGATTCAAAATTGGTGTGCGGCGGTTTTCGCGGTCGGAGATTTAGAATTTTTTGTCAATTTTTAAAAATTTAAGATGGCGGCCCCAAGATGGAGGACGAATTTTCTGATTAAGGTCATATTTTATTCAAAATTTGTATGTGGGGGTTTTCAGGTTAGGAGATTATGATTTTTTTGTCAAAATCTATAAATTCAAGATGGCGGACGAGTTTTGTGATTATGGTCAGATTATATTCAAAATTGGTGTGTGGGAGTTTTTGGGGTCGGAGATCATGATTTCTTTCAGCTCGAAACTTGTAATACCTAACGATTCTCTATTAGAAATGAACAGATTAAGGCGAACTAACTAAAAAATAAAATAACTAATAGAAAACCTTTTCAAAGACATGCTTTTATTTAAGCCCTGTACTGAAACGTAAAATATTAGTTTAAGTCATCGCTGACAATGATTTAATTATTCTTGTTGAATTATTTGGTTTCAAAAAGCTTGTCGCGAGAATTGTGATAAAATTAATACTTCGACAAGTTGTTACTTACCAACCAATCATTGTCCAATGAAATTAATTGGTACCTACTTTTATGAAAACGTAAAAATTAAATACTTTGACAAGTTCTTACTCACCAACCATTCACTGCCCCATCAAATGAATTGGTACCTACTTTTATGAACACTTCGCACGACAAGCTTCTTGAAACCAAATAATTCAACAAAAAATAATTAAATCATTGTCAGCGATGACTTAAATTTATTTTATCCTTTTTAGTACACGGCTTAAATGAAAGCTTGTCTTTAAAAAGGTTTTTTATCAGTTATTTTTAAGAGCGAAATCAACATGTCATCAACAGTTTACTCAAGAAATGTTATTTTTTGACAAGGTGGCTTTGCTTGCTGTTGCCCTAAAGTCAGTTTGACAGTGATTTTTTTACACAAGACCTATAATCCCACCATGGTTTTAAGTGCGGAAAATTGCTCTTGTTGAAGATGGACGTAATCATGAATATGTGCAAGAATCGATAAGAGTAGTCAAACATTTTAGACAAACTTGCAGAAATAAATATAGGGTAGGTAGAGGCAGAAAACTACTGCTATTGATGACAGATTTCTTCAGGTTATAACTCTGCGGAATAGTAATTTATCATCAGTGCAGTCAAGAAATCATCTCAGAGACGTCCAAGGTACAAATGTTAATCTATGGACAGTTCGACAAAAATTGAAGGAGTTTGGTTTGAAAACTTACAGACCAGCAACTGGACCCAAATTGCTTCACCAAGTAGCTAGACTGCAATTGGACATTTTCATTGGACCTTAAGGCAATGGAACAATGTGATTTTTACCGACGAATCCAGATTCTGCTTACATTCTCCAGATGAACAGAAAGTAGTATGGAAAAGGACCGGAGAGGAGAGAGATTTTCAGAGAGCACGTTCAGTAATGTTTTGGGCAGGAATAATCCAGGAGGCCTGCACTGAGTTAGTGGCCATCCATGGATCCTTGACGGGCCACCGATATATTGAGCAATAACGTTGTACCTTTTAGTGGATTTATCAGTGATGGCTTTATCCTTGCGGAAGAAAATATCTGCTTGGGTAATAAACTTCAATGAAAGGCAAAATATGATTGGAAAATTCTCTTGTAACTGACCAACGGGTAACGTTTACTAAATACTTTTAGGTTATCAAACTATAACAATACAGAATTACAACTGAGCATATATCTGTGATCATTCAATACTAATTAAAGCAAACTCACCACCTGGAGAAAACTTTGATTCTGTGGGGTCTTCAACACTGTCTCTCACCATAACCCCTAGTTCGCCCAAACTGGAATCATAAAATGTTCCATTCTCATTGTTTTCCAGGCATTCGTTAGAGACTCCATATCCATTAAACAGTTTGAATTCTGTGGCCTCCTCCTTTATTTCTCTATTTAAAATATTATTAACGTCAACAAAGTAAAAGCTATTCCCGATTTGTTCCATTTCACCTTCCTCAATATGAGTTATTGAAGGTTTTACTTCACATGTATAGTGTTCTGAAGCCATTGTGGTATATTCCCGTGGAAGATAAAGTCAATTTCCAAAAAATATTTTTGTTCCAGTGGATGTTGTGTAGTTTTAACTTTTTAAATTACTTGATTTTATTTCATTTTACTTGCTGTATAAACTCACTATCTCAGAGATAATTTAAGTGAAGTTGTGACAATTGACAATGTCAAACAAAGAGTAGAACATTAATCTTTGACAGAAATGTGTTGCAGTGTTGCCAATGGTTAAGAACATAATAAGGAACACGCATGTACCATTTATCCCACTCTTTTGATTTACACATAAAGATTACCGCTAAGAAAGCGCAGCCACAAACTTAAGAATTGAATAAATGTTCAAAGTTTTTCATAGTAAGGAACTGAAAACGCCAATTGTTACATCACATTCAAAAACATACTCTCGCGCCTCTGATGGACGTATGCATCGTCACTTCACACAGTTCAAACTTTTACCGCTAGTTGTTTCGAACTGTCAATTATAATTTCATCTATCTTCGTTTATATGTTGTACTGATATTTTTATTATTTTTACTTAGACATCACATCAAAAGTGTGGTGGAATTTATGTTTGGCTAAATTGTAAGAAATAGTATTGAGTATCAATATATCTGAAACAACCACAATGTTTGGGGAAAGTTATTCAAGTAAAGTTCAAATAGAGGAGTCTCGCACACGTTGCCAACTCAAAAATAAAGTCCAAAAGTACTGCCTCTCCAATGTATTTTACTAGGAACTCCCAGCTTCGGAAGTGCCAGAAAACACTTATTACAATTGGAGGGTTAGAAGTTTTTCTTGAAGTTGGCAACTTGTACGAAACTCCCCTATTGAAAAACATCTCTAAATTAAAAAAAATTGGGATTTGAGGAATTATTCTCAAAAAATGTAATTTTTCAGGACCGAACTGAGGTAAAAAAAAATCATGCTTATTTCCTATTGTAAACTATCGTCCATGATTGAGATCTTATCCAATATTGTGCGATTTGCCAAAAAACTTTCGAGGGTGCTATTGATTTACTTGAAAGGCGTAATGAGTACTTACCCCTCATTTAACTGAAGGAAAAGATTAAGTTTGCATCAATGGGTCAGTTTCGAACAAGTTGCCAACCTAGATTTTTTACGAAAATATCTGTCCCTTCAATTGTAGAAATTGATGTCCCTTCAATGAGCCTTTTTTCTGGGAATAGTGTGGTAAATCTGTCACGGGAGGCAGCACTTGTAGTAGGGACAAACATCAACCCTTTTCCATTTAAGATAGTGTTATTTAAGTGATACAGTTGAATTATTAAAGATAATTGAGTTATATATATTTTTTAATAACCACAATGCCGTCAAAACTCTGTAATTTTGCGAACTGTACTTCAGATAATCGATATCCAGAGGAAAACGTGTTTTTTATACCATTCGTAAAACCTCACATTTATGAGGTTAGAAGTAATAAATGGATCCATGCCTCGAGGAGAGTGGTTTTAACAAAAGAAAAAATAAATAAATATTCATATGTTTGCTCTAAACATTTTATTGGTGGTAAAGCTCCAACTGAAGAAAGTTTTGATCCAGTTTCTGCAACAATTAGTAAGATAGGTTAGGTAAATGTTAAGGGGTCGTGCTCATGCTCCCTGAAAATAGCTGTTTGACTTTTCTTACCTGTTTTCGCCTCCTGAACACGAGTCCGAAAGAAAAACGCGCCGTTTCCGAGATATATTGACTTTTAGGCACCATGGAGATTGAAACAAGTACTAAAGATAATGGCTTAGGGCAAATTGTCAAAACAAATACACACTTTTGGAGGAATGGAAGCAGTATGATCGATTTAGTTTTCACAAATTTTCCTGATACATATACTTCTGTACTAGATGAATGCACTTTCTCCAATCATAGAGTTATTCGAATAAACATCCAAGATAAATGCCCTTTGAAAAAGTTACCATTAGAAGCAGACTAACAAACATTTCAGAATTTAATGATAGGTTATTGAAAGTGGAATACAATTATAGAGAAAAAGACGTGCATGTTAGATGTAACAATCTAACTGAACAACTGCAAACTATAATAAATGAATTTATGCCTAAAAAGGAAATCACAGTAGGGGGGTGCAAAAAATAATGATTTAATGATGATATTCGTCAAGCAATTCAAAATAGAGACATAAGTTTTAGAAGATTTAAATTCACTAGAGATCTGGTTGACTGGGAATATTATAAAGATAAAAGGAATAGAGATGTGAGTTTACTAAGAATAGAAAGAAATGCTTATTACAACCAGAAAGTTGATATGTGTAAGGGTGATTCTAAGGAAATGTGGAAAACATTAAAAAGCATTATATCATCCAAAACTAAAGATCATTTAACAAAAATAAAATTCGGGGATGAAGTTGTTAGTGACAAGTTGCTTATGGTAGAAAGACTGAATGAGTATTATATTAAAAGTATACAGGATATTGTAGGTAGCATTCCAAATAATGAACCAATTTCAATTTGTCTAATAATAACAACAATAATAAATTTACTGAATTCAAACTATTAACGAAAATCGAATTGGAAACAATCGTCAATACATTAGCGAATAAAAATAGTCCAGATGAAATTGGGGCATTTGTGTTCAATAATCATTTTACAAACATAGCAGATCCTTTACTAAATCTGATTAATAGTTCATTAGAACAGGAAATTTTTCCTGACAAACTCAATGTCTCAAATATAATTACTATTAAAAAAATTGCAAACAGCAGTAATGCTGAAGATATGCGACCAATGAATACTTTACCAGCTAATGAAAAAATCCTTGAAAAAACTGTATATGTTCAACTTAAACAATACATAATTAAAAACAAAATACTAAGTGAATATCAGTCAGGACTCAGGGAGGAATATAGTTGTGAAACAGCACTACAATATGTTTTAAATGAATGGAACAAAGGGAAAGATGCGAGTAAAATAATAGGAGTTATATTTGTAGACCTGAAAAGAGCATTTGAAACATTGACAGAATAAAATTAAATGGATAAAAACTATCTGAATAATAGAAGACAAAAAGGAAAATAGGAGATACAGAGTCAAATGAATTGGGTATTAACTTGGGAGTACCGCAAGGTAGCATACTGGGACCATTATTATTTATATTATATATAAATGACATTCAGCATATATTTCAAAATTCTAAATATAATTTGTTTGCTGATGATACAATTATTTATATGGAAGGAAAACTGGACACTCTTGTAAATAATATGAATGAGGATTTAGAGAATTTGAAGGATTGGTTAGAGGTAAATAAATTGAAATTGAATGTCAAAAAAACGAAAGCAATGCTGATAGCAAACGGCAATGTCCGCACACAATTCGAAGAAAATAATTTGAATTTTGAAATTTATAATGAAGAAATTGAACTTGTGGATGAAATTAAATATCTGGGGGTAATAGTTCATTGTCAACTGAAGTTCGATAAACACATAGATTATACTTGTGGTAAAATAGCTAAAAAAATTGGTGTTTTGCGTAGAGTAAGTACATATTTGACATTGTATTCTAGGAAGTTGATTTATAACACAATTATTCTACCTCATTTCAATTATTGCCCCACAATTGTATTCATGGCAAGTCAGAGTGAAATAGAGAGATTGCAGAAAATGCAAAATAGAGCCATTAGAGTTATATTACGGTGTGATTATAGAACTTCGGTTCAATCTTTGTTACACACCCTGAACTGGTTGGATGTCAAATCATTCATAGAGTACGATTTTATGGTATTCATCCACAAGATCAACATAAACACATGTCCTAAATATTTAAAAAATATATTAGTGAAATTCAAAACTGTTCATGACTATGATACTAGAGGTAAAGATAATTTTGTTGTGAAGCAAGCAAAGAAAACACAGACGCAGCGTTCAGTATTCTACAAAGGTGTGGTGGAATATAATAAACTAGGAAACGAACTGAAGAGGAGTCCACTGAATATGTTTAAGAATCATGTCAAGGATTTTATCAGAAGTGAACATATTAATGTAATATAATTTTGTAGTGACATATTATACAGTGCTAGTCAAAAGTCCCCTCCCCCCCTCGTATCTTTTGAACGGGTATACTTATAATAATGAAATTTGGAGGATGGAAATAAACGGATGTAGGCTTCTCAACTGGTCATAACAGGTGACGCAATAGTCATAAATGACGTCACAAGGCCACTGTGACCAATAATTTTAAATGGGACCCTATGGCAAGTGACAGCTCGTTTGAAAGGTATTAAAAATACCTATTCAGTCATACCAATTTTGTTTGGGTTTCGGCTGATTTTGATTGATAAATTGAGAAATACGAAAATTGTAGTTTCGCATTTAATTAATAAAGATTTTAAAGTACGCCTCTGGTTAATTGAAAAAGGTTTTTTTTGAAGAAATACGAAAATTGTAGTTTCGCATTTAATAAAGATTAAAATTTACCTAAGCTATTGTTTAACGAGACGTTTAAGTGTTTACATAGGCAAAATGGTACGTACTGTAGCCGACAAAGTAGCAGCTATCTTAATAATTGGTGAATGTACAAACAATTTCCATGCAGCGGAACGACTGTTTAATGAGAGGTACCCCGATCGCCCTATATCGAGGGTTTATTTGAGGGAGCTTCTTCGGAAGTTTGAAGCATCAGGTAGTGTTCAAGATGCCAAACGATCTGGTCAACCAACAAAATGATGACAAAAAAATTGACATAATTGGAGAAATAGTAGTAAACCCTACTTCTTCCACAGCCCAAGTTGCGTCTATCTGTGAAGTCAGTCAAAGGACAGTACATAGGGTGTTGGCTAAAAACAAATTTCATCCATACAAATTAAAAATGGTGCACCAACTTTCAGATGATGACCCCGACCGAAGACTAGCATTCTGTGAAACTATGTCCAATAAAATGAACCAACAACCAGGCTACATACAGACAATTTGTTTTAGTGACGAAAGTACTTTCTTTCTCAATGGAAATGTTAACACTCAAAATGTGAGGTATTGGAGTGACACAAATCCTCACATCTTTCGTGAATAACATACTCAATTTCCAGAAAAAGTAAATGTTTGGGCAGGTATTTTGGGAAACCACATAGTTGGGCCTCTTTTTCTCAATGCTAACTTAACCGGTGAATTGTATCTGGAGATGTTACAAAATGATATTGAGGCGTTAATTCTTGAAATTCTAGAAGATAATCCAGATGAATTCGACAACTTGGAAATAACGTTTCAACAAGATGGTGCTCCTGCACACTATTACGGTGCAGTAAGACGTTACCTAGATGAAGAATATCGTGGTAGATGGATTGGACGACGAGGTTCGATCGAATGGCCAGCTCGGTCACCGGACCTTACACCATTAGATTTTTTTCTATGGGGGTACTTGAAATCTAAGGTTTACGCTACAGCACCTGACAGTATTGCCATTCTGAAACAACAAATTGTTGAAGAATGTGGGCAATTTCCGCTACACACTGGGCGAGTACGACAAGAGTTTAGCAATAGGATGCATTACTGCCAGGAAGTAGATGGATTTTAGGGCAATTTCCGCTGATACAATTGTGGATTCTTCAATTTATCAATCAAAATCAGCCGAAACCCAAACAAAATTGGTATGACTGAATAGGTATTTTCAATACCTTTCAAACGAGCTGTCACTTGCCATAGGGTCCCATTTAAAATTATTGGTCACAGTGGCCTTGTGACGTCATTTATGACTATTGCGTCACCTGTTATGACCAGTTGAGAAGCCTACATCCGTTTATTTCCACCCTCCAAATTTCATTATTATAAGTATACCCGTTCAAAAGATACGAGGGGGGGAGGGGACTTTTGACTAGCACTGTATATGTATTGTCAAACAAATGTATAACCTTTTCAAATAAACAAACCTCAATTCTCAACAGTTTTCTCTAATATACTTTACACCTAAATTCAATTGTTTTCGAAATATTAACGTTTGAAAAGTGACATTCCGGTTAAAATAAAGTATGGATTTTGGTCACTTCCGGTAAAACATTTTGCTAACTAAACGTTATTATTAATTTGTAGTTAAATATCTTAATGAATTCGACTAATAAGAGGCGTGAAGGGAGTTTATTAAGGATAAACAGTACCACTTACCGGAAAATCTCGAAGCCTACGAATGTGTTCTGTAAATTCACAATCAAAACAGATTAGTTAGCAATAAAGAGCCCTATTATAAATAGCTTCTCTCACGTTGATGAAAGTCTGTTCATTTATTTCTTCACATGTATCTATTATTCTGCGTTCCAACTCTTCTATTGTTTGGCATTCAGTGGCGTAGATTTTTGACTTTAGATACCCCCAAAGGAAAAAATCTAGAGGATCCGGAGATCTTGGTGGCCATTCTGTACTTCCCCTGCGACCTATTCATCGCCCAGAAAAGTTTGTATCGAGGAACTCTCTAGCCATGCGATCGAAATGGGGAGGTGCCCCATACTGCTGAAATATAATTTCACGATTTTCAAACTCTTCCTGATTGTTTAATACAATTTGTCTTATTCGAGGTTCAACTTCAGTTTCTAAAAGATTTCTGTAAAGAACTCCTGTAAGATTGCCTCTGATTAAAATGGGTCCAACAACGCGATTGTCCAAAATCCCCGCCCAAACCTTTTTAGGAAACTGGGTATGTCCCTCTCTAAAAATATGCGGATTAGTATCGCTCCAGTATTGTACATTCTGTTTGTTGACTTTTCCATTAAGAAAAAACGTGCATTCGTCAGCGAAACATACACGCTTTAGGAAGCCCCGTTCTCCTTAAATTGTTCTTGTTAACCACTGACAAAATTCAACCCTCCGGTCTGGATCATCCTCCGTGAGAGCATGCAGGATTTTCATTTTATAGGGATGAAACTTTTCTTTTTTTCTCTTTGGACACTTTTTGAACTCACTGCACAGGATTCAGCAACTGCAGACGTCGACTGAGTCGGATTAATTACCATTTCAGCACCAATTTCTACCTTTTTTTCTTCTGAAAGAGGCGGTCTTCCTGATCTTGAAGCATCTTTCAGCGTACCAGTTGCTTGGAGCTTATTTAAAAGTTTGCGCAAATATGACCTCGAAATAGGATTCTTGGGAAATCTATCATTAAACATTTATTTATTTAGTAACAGCAATATATTTTACATATCTTATTGATAATATCTCTTAACAACCACATATATATTGATATAAACTAAATAAATTATATTCGGTGCACGATGGTATTCTGAATACTGTGTGTGCACCCACTTACATTATCACATTCAATTTTATTTTAGGGTACAACATTTAGCAATTTACTTAACTAACTTAAATTAATACTTTAGGAAAATTCCTAAGATATAAAAAGAAAAAATATCATTCTGAGGTAACAATCACAAAAACATGTTTTTATTTTTATTTCCTCCATCAAAGCATGAAGGTTACAGTGAACTTAGTCTCAATTATCCATTGTACAATTTCCTTTTTTACTTTATGGTATGGTCTATTTCTTATAGGATGGAGTAGACTATTGTAAATCTTTGGACCTATATAATAAATATGCTTTTGACATAATGTATGTTTAGGATTGCACAGAAAGAGATTATTATTAGCTGCATTTCTTGTATTTACACCATGTTTTAAATCCTCCCTGTAGTATGTGTTTTTTAGCATGAATCTAATAACTGATTTTACATACAATTGATTAGGACATAACAGTTTGCTATCTATATATACAGATTCTGTAGGATATCTTTTCTTCTTAAAGAGCATTATCTTTATAAACCACTTTTGCGCATTTATGAGCTTAGACATAATTGTTGTTCCTGTACTCCCCCAGACTACAATACCATAATTAATTATTGACTCTATTCGTGAAAAATAGACCATTTTTAAAGATGAAAACGATAAAATGTTTCTCAACTCATAGAATTTATAGATAAGTTTTCTAATGTTACCAGTTACATATTGAATATGTTCCTTCCAACTAAGGTTTTCATCTATGATTACTCCCAGGTATTTTATCGAGGATTTTCTCTCAATCCCATTATCACATTTACATCGTAATTCTAGATCACATTGAGAATTATGCAATTTTAGATTATAAAAATTCGGCTTTACTCGAGAGGAAAGTGAAAAAGTTAAAAACTTAGTTTTTTCTATATTGAGAGAAAGCAAACTGCAGTCCAGCCATTTTTTAATTTTGTGCAATGCTAGTTCAGCATTTTTTTTTGTAGTTTCCCAGTCTTCTCCACATACTATTGCTGCAGAGTCATCTGCAAAACAGAAAATCCCATGCAATTCATACATAAGACCATTTATATAAACATTAAACAGTAGTGTCGAGAGCACTGTACCCTGCGGCACACCAAATTCCATCTCTAGTTTGTCACTCTCCTCACCTGAAATGATTATACTCTGATGTCTTTTAGATAAGTATGATTTAACCAGGCTATTTGGTATAGCTCTAATTCCTACCCGTTCCAACAGAATTTGGTGTGCCACCGTGTCAAATGCCTTCTGCAGATCAAGGAATATACCTATCACTTTTTTACCCTCATCTAATTTTTTTAGGATTCTCTCTGTGACCCTGCAAAGAGCATTTTCGGTACTGTTGTTCTCTCTGAAGGCAAATTGATTAGGGTGCAATATTTTATTCTTTTCCAGATAGATTAATATCTTGTGCCTTAAACACTTTTCTATTATTTTACTTATAGAACTTGTTAGAGCAATAGGCCTATAATTATTTGTTGATTTCCTATCTCCCTGTTTGAACAGTGGGATAACTATTGTAGTTTTTAAAATTTCAGGAAACACTCCAGTACCAAAAACAGTATTTACTATGTGATACAATGGTTTAATTAATTGTTCTTTGATTTTTTTTTATTATGTTGGAACAAATGCAGTCTTCACCACCTTTAACACCGTTTTTTAAATTTTTGATTTGCTCTAAAATTTCGTTTTCCGTGCTGGGGGTTAAAAAAAATGAATTCATTGTGCGCTGACCATCATTTCTATAGTTGCAAGCTGTTATTTTATTTGCTAGCTTTTTTCCTATGCTGGTAAAAAACGAATTAAATTCATTGGCAATAAATTTTTTGTCATTTAATTCTACGTTTCCACTATCCTTAATTGACCTTATTTCTACTTTTTCCACTCGATCATTGGTGGCTTCCTTTATTACATTCCAAAGTTTTTTTGGATCTCCGGCATTTTTTTCGGCTAATTGTTTATAGTATAAGTACTTAGCTTTTTGAATGAGGTTAGTAAGAGTTTTTCTATACTCTTTATACCTTATTAAGAGGGTTACGTTATTATCACTTGAAGTGCATTCTTTTTTTAGTTTATTTCTCTTTCTTATTGAAATCAACAATCCACCTGTGATCCAAGTTTTCCGCTTAATTTTTCTATTACTTATTATTATTGTTTTAGTAGACTGTACAATAATATCTTTAAGCCTATTACGGACTGCTAGATGATAATTTCTTCCAGCCTCTCCAAATATCAAAACTGCTTCAAATTTATCGTATAAACTACGAGCAATGATCACACTTTTCATAAAAGGATTTAGGCGCTCAACGGACTATTTGACAGTTAGCAGTTCAGTTTGACAGTAAACAAGATGTTACCGCGACAATTTTTCCAAAAATTTTAAAAATTTTAAAAATATTTCGAAAACAATTGAATTTAGGAGTAAAGTGTATTAGAGAAAGCTGTTGAGAATTATGAGCAAATTTTAAAAATGGAATAATATCTATTTAAAAAAAATTATTGAAGATGGCGCTCAGACGCCATTTTAAAACTATTGGCTGTGATTTTTTCACGAAAAAGTAGGTTTTTATTTCCTATTCAAGCCCTCCAAAATTCGTTGCGATATACCAGGTGGTTTAAAAATTAGTAGGGGGGGAACGGATTTTAGACGAGCACTGTATATCTCGGGCAGTCTGCAGTTCAACATTCTACCTTATTCAAAAGTCGAATTCAATGTTTATTGAATTTGGCAAATGCCGAAGTTATCCTCTGAGCTGGTCACTTGAAATTATGCGGGAGGCACTACCCAACATGTTTTGGTTTATGGTTGTCGCCATAATTAATTTTGATTATTTTCATGTAGTTGATTGAGTTTATGTCAGACTGAATAGCGATAAAAAAAAAAGTTTTCATTATTATGTAAATCCAGAGAAGGAAGTATTGTGACACCTGTACTTTACCTTTTTTATCAATGTTTCATTTCTTGTTTTTTTTTGTGATCACTGGGTAGTTGATTGAGTTTATGTCAGACTAGATGGTGATAGAAAAAAATATTAAATTTTCATTAATATGTATCATTGTAGTTTATTATGTTTACGTCAGACTAGACAGTGGATAGGTTAAAAAAAATACATTTTTCATTAATGTATCATTCTAAAGAGGGGAGTATTATCACGCCCTGCATGGTTAGACCCTGTGAAACCCTTGCCCCCTAACTGTTTAGGGTGCCCAATAATTATCTTGCTTGGCTTGCGAGAGGTTAAAACATTTTACTTCTGTGATTGTGACCACCCTGGTATAGTGAAATAAAAAAGTGAAGTGGAAACTATTATGGTTTATTAAAATTGTAAGAAAACAAAATATACATAATGCAGAATACAAAAATATCAAGTGAAATAAAAACTATTGTGGTTTATTAAAATTAAAAGATAGCGAAAAATAACGTGATGGTGAATACAAAAATTCAAGTGAAGTGAACAATGACCAATGGGGGTATGTACCAGTAAATAAAAGTAACAATAACTGAAATGGAAAGCTTAGGATAATGTCCTAATTTTCCTTTCTTGTGGTAGTTAATTTTGTGCTTCGATATAATGGACTCTTTTTCGGAAATAAACGGTGAATTTGTTATGAAACAACAATCAGAATTCGTGACAGATTTTTCTAGCATGACATTTCTACCATTATTACTTGCCATTTTCAACGAGACACAAAACTGAGGAAATTGAACAGGGCTGGCCTCAGACATTTTTAACCATGTTTAAACTCTTACATTATTATACAAACCAAGGGAGGGAGATGTGTCATCATGGACTGGCAGCATAAACAGGCACAATAAAAAGAACCGAGTCCAAACCAATCATTTCAACTTACATTAAAAATATCGTTTAGTCATGAATTATTGCGCTGCCTATTGCCGAATCAGTGCTCTTGCCATTCAGTACTCAGGAATTGAAATCCGATACCTGGTTAATGAACGGCGATGAACTTTAAATATGCAGGAAATACTGTATTTCAATAAATGTAATACTCAATGATGAATTACTAATAAATAAATGAACTAGGGAATTTTAAACTCTGGACTTAATTATGTTTTAATTTATTTTCAGGTCTGAATTTTGAAAAAGAAATGATTGCTATATTTCTATTAGGTACTATTTTGTCATACTTGACAGTATTGTGACACCTGTACTTTACCTTTCTTATCAAGTTTCCTCCGATGTCAGACATTGATCTTTACAGTATAGGAAATCAATGTCTGACATCGTTCTCTTATATTTTTTCAAGGCTTTGTCTCTGAGTTGCATCATTTCCTTAATAGTGTCTGTTAACCATGGACTTTTAGGTTTTGTTTCTCTTGAAGAAATAATTGGAATATTTATAAGATATAAGACTTTCTAATGGTAATACTGTATATTTTCTCGTGTAGTATGAACATGAGCAAAGATTTTCAAGGAATTTTGCACTGAAATATTTCCCTCGTACATCATTGGAATAGTTTTTTTTCTCTGTATGATTCAGCATTGCCACTTTTACTGCAAAAATGCACAAAACTTGCACTGAAATGATTTTCCCCTGAATGAATTATCTCGTATTATAAGACTCTCCTTCAAGGAAAACTATTTTTTACAAACTTCGCATTGAAGCAGCTTTTACCCTTCATGAATTTTCTCATGTGTTGCAAGCTGTTTTTTTCTGATAAACGATTTTGCACAAGTTTCGCATGGATAGGGCTTTTATTCTGTATGAATTAGCTCGTGCATCTTGAGATTTGCCTTCAAGGTAAACGATTTTGAACAAATTCGCATTGAAGCAGCTTTACCCTTATGAATTTTCTCATGTTTGCAAGTGTTTGAAACGATTTTGCACAATTTGCATGATAGGGTTTTATCTGTATGAATTACTCGTGTCTTGAGATTTGCCATTGGAATGGTTTCTCCCCGGTATGAAGTCTCTCATGAATCAACAATGAGTTGTTTACTGTAAAACTCTGAACAAATTCTGCAGTGAAATGGTTTTGCACCTGCATGAAATTTCTCGTGTCTCAAGAGATGGTTCTTCAGCTTGAAGGATTTTGAACAAATTTTGCATTGATATGGTTTTTCTCCTTTATGAATTCTCTCATGTACCGCAAGATACCTCTTCTGTAAAAACAATTTAGCACAAAATGTGCATTGATATTGTTTTTCCCCTGTATGAATTCCCTCATGTCTTGTCAGATCTGACTTCTGGTTAAAATATTTTGAACATATTTTGCATTGAAGGTTTTTTTCCTACATGTAATTTCTTATGTGTTGTAAGATTCCCCTCCTTGTTGAATGATTTTGAACATATTTTGCATTGAAATGGCTTTTCTCCAGTATGAGGTATCTCATTAAACTCCTGCTCAGGGTGAAATTTTGAATAATATGTACAATGAGGGAGTTTCTGTATAATCTGAGTGTTTATTGTAGGTTCTGTCCTTGTATCATTGTCCTTTTCCCACAGCTGTTTCACTCTCTTCAATGTCCTGTTGAGGCCATGTTTCCGAGTCTAAAGAAAAAATGTGAGAAATTACGAGAATTTTCTCAATGAAAAAAATCTTCATACAATTATATTGTATTCTTTGGTAGAATTCCAAGTATTGAAATAATTCAACTGACTGACTTTATAAATATGTGAAAAACTGCAATAATTCTGATAATTTTCCAACAAATTCATAAAACAGAAAGATATATAATTGACGAAAAGCTAACTGTTTCTAAAGAAGTATACTTCAATTTATGATGTTTTTTCCTCGAAGGCAATACAAATTACTGATCAATTGAATATTAGTCTCATGGTTACTATCATCCTATGGAACCCCACAGGATATTTACAAAATACACAAAGAATACAAAGTTATATAGAAAAAGGTGAAAGATAAAAAATGGTTGAATAAAAAAATGTATATGAATGTTCATCAAGAACATTATTGTATTCAATTCTACTTTGAAATTTTATCATTTCCATTAATATCATTTTATTTTGTGACTGATTTCTATATCAAGAATTACTATTTTACTTTAACCAACCCTGATATCATTGATTTTATTATATGATAGAATCTGTGATTATTGTAAAAATAATTTAATGTGGTTGTCAAGTAAACCGGGTGTCAACGAATCTATTAGACAAGTCATAACTTCTAGAATATTAGGTGAATCAAAATGAGATTTGGTATAGGTAAATGGTATGTGATGAGGAGAGTTTTTGCATATTTTTCACTTTCCAGTCACTTTTTCAATGGAACACCCTGTATATTGTAACATTTTTGGATTTCTGAGACAATTCTGGATCAGAATGTGACATTTTAAAAAGTTTTTACGCCTACTTCATCTTTTTAGAGTCACTTTTAATATTGCATCTAAGTGGCCATGATCGGACTTAAACTAAAATTACATTTTTGTGTCTAACTATTATTTTTCAAATGCCGACCATTTTTTGCCAAGCACTTTCGAAAAAAGGATTTTGGACGAATCTATCGATACTAATTTATTTACGATTGGATTAAAAATATGAACATAAATTAAATATTACCAAGAAAAATACTGGATAATAATTTACTTTTGTCAAGTGTGCCATGTAGTCAATTTTCAAAGTGCATTCCTCCTTGTTAACCGACGAAACCAAAAAGGAGGAGGTTCTCTAGTCAACGCGTAAATTTTTTTTTTTTTTTTATGTATGATCACGCATAACCTTTTACTGAGACGTCAGATTCCAATAATTATTTTTTCAGTGGATAGGGTGTACTTCGAAGTTGGTCCAATTTGAATTTAAAAGATGAAATCCACCCCTAAGAGTAGGAAACTGAAGGATATTGATCACTCACCCTCTGAATTCTGGTCCGTTAACCAATTCTATCTACTGGGTTCTTCGATTTGGATGATTATTTTTTTAATAGATATGGTATACCTCATATTTGGATTTCAAATGAAATTATTCACCCTTACGGGTAGAAAAATAGGGAATAATTGATTTTTCACTTGTGAACATTGGCACACACATATGTAGTTGACAATGACAGATCGCTGCATTATTTTTGTTCCACATCCGTCACAATCATTATATTCTATGAGAGGATGGAATGATATACAAAGTAATGAAATAAACTAACCAGAACAACGAAAATAATTCATATTACAACAAATAGTAAAAGTAGATAATCATATTATTTAACTGGTAATAGTTGAAGTAAGGTGGGTAAGTAAGTATTTTGGAAGTAATCAAAAAACAAGTGGGTAGTAATTAGTAGATTTCAGCCACAAAAAATAAAAAAATAAAAACTTTATAACAAAAAATTAAACCAACGAAATACGGAACTGAAAAGTAAAAAATAAAATATACCTTCTTAGTCTCAATAACTAAGCTCCTAAACTAATGTAAGTAACTAATTTTGAGTCGGCGCCAAACGAACCATCAACGAAGATCATTAAATTACTTCAAAAAAATTATCAGAATGTCACCGCGCATTTTACGCCTTACCTAATTCATTAGCTTGTTTGTTTAGCACCGACTAAAAATTAGTTACTTACATTAGTTTAGGAGCTTAGTTATTGAGACTAAGAAGGTTTATTTTATTTTTTACTTTTCAGTTCCGTATTTCGTCGGTTTAATTTTTTGTTAAAAAGTTTTTATTCAAGACACATTTCAGCTGGTTCAATTGTTTCTCTCAACACGTTTCGTAAAATTTGAGGAGTTATACTTCTAAATGCCGGTAGAGTGGGCAGGCCACCGTACTGGACCATTGGTTGCAATAACTTGATTATTAAAATGCTCTATTAAGTAATTAAGAAATTCTCTGGTATTATGAGGGAGTGCTCCATATTGTTGGAAGTAAATTCGCTAAAGGTAGATTATTAAGATGAGCCTTGATTTAATTTTGAAGAAAACCTAAGTACCTAACCCCTGTTAACTGACCTTGAAACAATATTGGCCCAATAATTCTGTTTCCAACGATACCAGCCCAGACATTGACGCCAAACCTTTATTGAAAATTGCCCTCTCTCATTGCATGTTGATTTTGTTGGGCCAAGTACCATGTATTTTGCTTATTGAACATACCATTATTTGTAAATCATGATTCGCCCGAAAATAGAATAAAGTTGATAACATTTGGGCTAACTCTATAATTTTGAAGTAGCCAATCACAAAACACTATCGCCATCATCAGCATACAAATGTTGAGGTAACTGATATTTAAATGCTCGACATCCGTGCTTTTTCAGTATTTTTCTTGCTGATTCGTGACTTATCTGCATTTCTTGACTAATTTATCTTAAAGAAACCGTTTTATCAACCTCAACCATAGCAAGAACGTTAATCTCAGTCTCTTCATTTATGATAAACCTCTGTTCCGCCTCTCGGTTTCCTTCTTGCCTAAAACGATTCTCAACATTAGGAAAATACTGATGGGTTGGATGTTGCCGCTTGGGATATCTCTGAGCATACAACTCAGCAGCATCCCTTGAATTTCTATGACATTCTCCAAATATTAATAACATATCCACTTTTTCACTTTGAGTATACATTATTTTAAAGAAAAATTAAACTGAAATTTGACGAAAATTAGGAAACTGATTTCCAAAGAAGACTTGATAGAAATGACTTCAAAATATTATGCATCATGGCTATCCATGGCACACTTGACAAAAGTAAATAAATTATTATCCTTAGTAATATTTAATTTATATTCTTATTTTTAATACAATCGCAAATAAATTAGTATCGTTAGATTCATCAAAAAATCCTTTTTTCAGAAAAAGCTTGTCAAAAAATGATCGCCATTTGAAAAATAATAGTTAGATACAAAAATGTAATTTTGCCAACTCCTATCTATCATACTAGTCACTAAAACTTTGCAAATTATTCGAAATTGTAATGTGCAGACGAATTATCCCCTTCTTAAGTATGAACAATGTAATTGCTAGTTGTCAACACGGTTTCCAGGCAGGTAAATCTACCACAACAGCTATCTTTTCTTTTATTGAAAAAGTACTCAGTTTTTTAGACCAGGGTTTGATAGTACATGGTATTTTTTTGGACCTATCGAAAGCCTTCGACTGTGTGAATCATGAGCTACTTTTGAGTAAAATGGAAAAAATTGGTATTCGTGGACAAGCAAATAAATGGTTCAAATCATATCTTACTGACAGAACACAAAAAGTTGTTATACAAAATGGTCACACTGAGCACTTTTCAGATGATGCAACAATAAACTTAGGAGTACCCCAGGGCAGTGTACTCGGTCCAATCCTATTCATTTTGTATGTCAATGATATGCCAAACTTGGTAAATGACCCTCAAATCTTATTAACAAACTATGCTGACGATACAAATATACTAATAGCAGAAAAGCAATACGAGGATTTATGTGAAAAAACTATTGATATTACAAATAACATTGCTCACTGGTTTGAAAACAACACCCTTTTATTAAACACTAAAAAAACTAATGCTATTTTGTTTAGACATAGTCGAAATACCAATGATTTTCCCTCACATGTCCTCATAAATGATACAGAAATAACATATAATGCTAGCACAAAGTTCCTTGGAATCACCATTGATCAACATATGAATTGGATAAATCATGTACAACTGCTATGTGGTAAACTGAGTAGATCTTGTTATTCTCTCAGAGAACTAAAAAAAGTTACTGATAGCTATGCTCTACTAACAGCATACTTTGGTCACTTCTATTCCTCAATGAGCTATGGAATATTATTTTGGGGGGGTTCACATTATCAAGAGGTATTCATTTTACAAAAGAGAGCAATAAGAATATTATGTGGTCTGAAAATTGGTGACTCTTGTAGAGGGCATTTTAGAAACTTAAACTTTTTAACATTACCCGCATTGTATGTTTTTGAATGTCTAAATTTTGTCTATAAAAACAAGCACTTGTTCAATAATTATGTTAATGTAAATACCTATAGAACTAGAAATAAATACATGTTTTGTTACCCTCCCCATACAACCTCTCTCATAGAAAAAGGCTGTCTCTATAAGTGCCTAGAATTTTATAATTTATTGTCGAACAACATGAAGGAAATTAAAACTTTTTTTAGTTTTAAGAAAGTAATTAAAAAACTATTAGTTTCTGCAGAGCCCTATAGATTGGAAGATATAAATCAAATGACATTTACTTAGTTGTTTTTCTGTATATTTCCTTTATTTTTATTGTTTCTCCTTATTTGGGGACCAGTAAGAAATGTTTTTTAGAATATGGCATGGTTCCGTGGGTTTTATCGGGTTTTCCTGCGGATGTAAAGCAAATGCACCATGATTCAGACAGCTCAATTAAAGTCGCCCCGGTGCGCATGGCGATGCATCTTACATATTCTAAAACATTTTTCTTTTTTTTTAACTGTGATTTCTTAATGGAAAATATTCCCTGCAATTTTGACATGTACCACACACAAAATTATTATAATTGTCTGTAATAATCTGCTGTTATTGGTACTCAATAAATTCTATTCTATTCTATTCTAATTGTAATTTTCTGACATCACCTGAGGTCCTCAGATTAGTTTACGTCCGATCATGGCCACCTAGATGCAATATTAAAAGTGACTCTAAAAAAATGAAGTAGGCGTAAAAACTTTTTAAAATGTCACTTTCTGATCCCCAATTGTCTCAGAAATCCAAAAATGTTACAATATACAGTGTGGCGGTAAAAATGAAAAATATGAAAAATATGAAATTTGCTGGTTCAAATGGATTATTGAACGATTTTAAAATCGAGAAAGAACTTCCACCTACCTCTGGTGCCTAGATGGATGGATCTTCCTCCTTCCTTCAGGAATCTTGTGTTTAAACTACGAAAAGTGGGTTATCACACACGTGACAATGTCTTCCTTTTAACACTATAGCGGTGAGACGGAAACTTGAAGAACCAAAATGTTTTCCGTTTTTAACTAAACTGGCGAGACGTATATCTTGAAAGCGGGTGTTTCAAAGCGGAGTGTCGAAAAGAAAACTGAATTCTTGCTTGATTTTCTTCGCGCGCATGCGTAAAGTGGAAGTATGCTTTCATGAACGCGAAATGATATATATATTTGAAAATTAAGGGGAATTGCTTCGACCATATGAAAATACTTATATATAAAAAATAAAAATAATAGTTTTTAACAAAAGATGGGTCAGGAATAAGGGGAAACCTTAACATTCTCCCCACCTTTTGTTGAAGGCTTTCAACAAAACTAATTCTGTGGAAGGAGACACAATTTATTAATTGGTCTCTTATAGGTACCACTACTGGTTTTCACTGTAGCAACGCGAGCTACTTTGTCTAATCCAGGGTGAAGTTCCACAACTCTGGCCATACGCCACTGTAAAGGCGATAAATTATCTTGCTTTATAATGACGAGATCGTCAACTTTCAAGGGATGATCAGGATCATTCCATTTGTGTTTCTGCTGCAAATTAGTTAAATATTCTAAATGCCACCTGGACCAGAAACAGGATTTCATCCTTTGTAATAACTCCCATCGTCCCAAAGAGTTCAGTTTTAGATGACTGAAATCAGGATCTGGAAGACAAGTTAAAAGTTCTAACGTTAAAAATGCCCGGAGTCAGAACCGACAAATCACTTGGATCAGAACTCAGCGGCAAAGCGGTCTAGAATTCAATATAGCCTCAATTTGAGTTATAACTGTATACAATTCTTCGTGACGTGAGAATTTGCGAACCGATAACTCTAGCAAAGTGTGTTTTGAATGATTTAACACCTGCTTCAACTAAGCCGGAAAAATGGCTGCCTGTCGGGGTGAAATGACCAAACTAACTTTTCATTATCTGCGGCATTTTTCATAATTTCATTAATATATTTATTTGCACCAACAAAATTTTACCACAATCACTAAAATGTATGAGCAGCGGCCTCGCCTTGCCATGAACCTCGTAAGCCAGCCAGAAATGCCTCGGTTGTCATGTCTGAAATAAGTTCCAAATGTATGGCTTTAGTTGCAAAACAAATAAAAACGCAGACATAAGATTTAACCGTCTTTGCCCCGGAGTTTTGCCCAAGCGTAATGAAAAATGGGCCACAAAATCAACAGCAACTACTGAAAAAGCTTTTACCTGTGAAACTCGGTTTGCGGGAGATTGCCCATAGGGGTTGTAGGCTTCGCGGATTGAGGCGCCAACATCGGAAGCATTTGTCCAACACTTTTCGGATGGTGCGAGCGGGGATAATATCCAAAATTTTGTAATAAAAGAAAATGCAACGTCTGCAGTCCGGGATGCAGGTGAAGTTTATGAGTATATTCTATTATTAAATCAGTGAGTCTATTCGAACGTGGTAGAAGAAGAGGGTGTTTTTATCATATTCTAAAAGCGAGTTGTGTAACCTTCCACCCACTCGCAATAAACCTTTATGGTCTATAAAATACTGAGTTTTCTCAAATACTTAGGAAGCGGTTTATTATTTTTAATCTAGAAATTTCATCTTCGAATACAGAATACTGAGTGAATTTAACAAGAACAAGTAAAGCCTCGTGTAACTCAGTATCACTGAAACAAGAACCAATTAGTTTATTCAGCGGATGTCTCAAATTAAAATAAAATCTTCTGATGTATGCTATGATTCTCTGGATTTTCTCTAGAGAAGAAAAATTTTGTAGAATATTCTGCAATGAATCTACATCAGTGAATGCTACAAGCACCGTTTTGCGCTCTTGACAATCGAAGCTGTGAGATTCTAATTTGAATTTTGGATGGGCCAATCGGTTTCGGGTTTCTGTAACCAAAATGGGCCTCCCACCATAGCGGATGATTAACTAATTCTCGGGAAGGAGGCCGGGAGGAACAATCAGCGGGATTATCTTTGGAAGATACATGACGCCACCACTCAGGAGAAACTTTATTTTGTATCATAGATATACGATTAGCAATAAAAGTTTTGAACTTGTTTGGATCTGACTTTACCCAATGTAAAACAATTGACGAATCCGTCCAAGTATATATTTGATCGAATCTGACTCTTTCGAATAAATCTCCAAAACGTAAGAGACTAACCTTGACAACAAAGGGCAGCAGATAACTCTATCCTAGGAATAGATAATAATTTGGTAGGAGTAACTTTAGATTTTGCACTCAAAGAGATACAAAATGCGGTTATTTTTATTACTCTGACGTACAGACAAGACGCATATGCGTTCTGTGAGCCATCACAAAAGGCATGTAATTCACACCGGGTGAAATCTTTGAATGGAATGAGACGAGGAATTCCAATCTTCGATATTTCTGGTAGTTGACTTTTATATAATGTCCATTTTTTTATAATTTGGTTGGGAGGGAGCTCATCCCAACCAACACCCTGTAACCATAATTCTTTCATTATCAGTTTTGCAAACAGTGTGATTGGTGATAGAAACCCAAGAGGGTCGAATATTCGACTAAGTTCGGATAATATATTACGTTTAGTAAGCGGTTCCTCTAATAAATTAACAGAAAAAAAGAAGACATCTGAAGAAGGAGTCCATTTTAACCCCAAGACTTTAATGGTTGGCTCACTTTCTTTATCCATCGAATATGATTGATCATACAAATAATCTTTAGGTAAATTTTCTAAAAACTCAACATTATTACTCGACCACTTCTTGAGATGAAAACCACCACTTTTACATAATGAAATCAATTGACTTTGTACTGCAAGTGATTCGTCCAAAGAATCACATCCACCAATGACGTCATCTACATAAATATTATGGGACAGCAAAAGTTGCGACGCTAATGGATAGTTTGTTTTTTCATCGTCAGCCAATTTTGCCAACGTGCGGAGGGAAAGCCAAGGTCTACTGGCTACCCCAAAAGACACCGTACGTAAACGATATTCAAGCAGCGGTTCATTTGGAGAAAATCTCCAAAAAATTCTTTGAAAATCTCTATCAGCGGTTCGGAGCAAAATTTGAAGATACATACGGCTAATATCTGCGGTAAATGCAATGAGATGTAGTCGAAAATTCAAAAGTATTGCCAAAATATCCTTTTGTAATTTAGGTCCTGTCATCAACGCGTCATTCAGTGAAATATTATTAGAACATTTAGCTTGCATCGAAAACTATTCGAACTTTTGTTGTGGTACTGTCTGGTTTGAAAACACAAGTATGTGGTATATAATAAGAAGGAACTTTAGATAATTCGATTCGGAATCGTTTCCATGTAATTGCACTCTATGTATTCCTTAAAAATTTTGGAATATTCATTATATAAATTTCGATTGGGCCAATCTCCTTTCGAGGCTGTAAAACGTCGAAGAGCTATATCTCTAGAATTCTCAAAATTCACGACTGCGGATTCTTTGAATGGGAGGGACACCATGTATCGTCCGGTCTCCGTGCGAGTTGTAGTGTCCAAAATAATTGTTCACATTTTTTATCCTCGACAGAAATCGTTTCTTCACAAGGTATCTCTTCAATTTCCCAAAATCGCTTCAGCGTATTCTCTAGTTGAGATATTTCTACAATGTTCAAAAATGAATTGATTACTTTTTGATGTGTAGCTGCAACTTTTCCAAATAAAATCCAACCAAAAGTGGTATTAAACGCACTGGGTAAATTTTCATTACCAACACTACGGCGTCCAAAAGAATTTTCTGAAATATTTCAGCCCTAAAAGTAGATCAATCGGTGCGGGTTTGAGAACTGTGGGTCAGCCAAAGTAATGTTTTTATGTGACTCCAAGTAAATGTATCAAACTTAAAAGTAGGCATATCTGAACAAATGTTATCAAGAATTATTGCTTCAAAAGTTAAAATCGGATGCGTCGCTCCGGTCGGCTGAACAGTACAGCTAACCTTGCCAGCGATGCCTGGCGGTCATATTTCCGAGCCCTTGTACAGCAACAGCTGATTTGAACGGTTTCAAACCTAAACGATGCAGGAATCGTTTGGAAATAAAATTTGCTTTGATCCACTATCCACTAATGCTCTTACCACCTGGAAATTACCGACAATCTAAAATTCTCAATTTAACGGTAGCCAATAAGACATTGTGTTGCTGTGAAAGATTCGCACTAAGTGCTGCAGGGCGGTTTCAGGAATAGAAGTTTCGGAGTTTCTTCAATTCGAAGGACTGAATCGGAAGAACCATCATTATTAGAATTTGATGATGAAGCTGAAATATTTTGCGGTCTGTCAAAATGTAAAGTTGAGTGGTGATAAGTAGATTGGCAATATTGCAAGTACGAGATGAAGAACATTTTGACTTGGAATGAGTATGACTTAAGCAATTTGTGCACCAATGGTTTTGTTTAACAATATTATATCTTTCTCTAGGAGATTTTCCCAGGAATGAAGGACATTTATATAAAGCATGTTCAGATTTACAGAGTGGACATAGCCTTTTACTCGAATATGCCTGCATTTGCGGCAAACAAAGTGGTATTTCGAAAACTAGAAAGATTAGGATTCGTGCGGTTCATGTTAGATATATTACAAGTATTATGAGTTTTGGGTTTCATACGGATAGAATTCAATGAAAGTGATTCGAGACGCATTACACTGATTTGTTAAATAATCTATCATGTCAGTGAAATTAGGATTGGTAATCGATTTTGAACTGAGTTCTAATTCATAGCGGCCACAGTAGTGGAGTCGAGTCTTTTCAAAAGCAGATGACAAAGGATGAAATCCCACTGATCTACAGGATAGGATAAATTGCGGAGAGCGGCAACGTTTTCCGAAAATTTATCAATAATTTTCCTAAGCAACTGCGGGTTTTCAATTGTCATGCGCTGACTCCACTCAGTTTCGCTCCTGTGAGCATTTGGTAAAAGACGGGGGTTTTAATATCGTTTTGTGATTGCATTATAAGCTACTAAAATAATTGCTTGAAATAAGCGTTGTGCTCGAAATCAACGTTTTGGCGGCCCCTCAATACAGAATGCAAGTGGGCAAACTTTTCAATGCTAGAAAGAGACACATTATTGTGCACAAGAACGTTATAAAGATCAATGAATGGGTGAACGCCTTTATGTCCCCATTGAAAGTTGGCAACTTCATTTCAGGAAGTTTTACTCTGGGTGCGGAGGAGCAATAATTTGTCCAACCTGAGTTTGTGGAACCTCTTCAAATAAATCAGCATGAATTGCTTGAACTGAAAATAAATCCTTATCAAATGCGGTGCGACAGATTCTTCAGTATCCAACATATCTGTGGTTAGATCTTTCAAGCGAACTTAAGTTACTGATAATGTTAGACTGATGATCATTGAAATTCGATTCAATTTCCTTTAAAACTTTGAATCGTTGCGAAACTCAGAATGAGCTTTACTATTTATAACGGCTATTTCAGCTACCTCTTTCAGTTCTGACATTCTCTTTATTTCAGTATTTCGAAGAGCTTTCAATTTTTTGATCTTATCAGCCATTTTGTGAAACTAATCAAATAACTGATAAATTGAAATAAATACACAAAAACCACTGTACCCAAGAACGGACCTGGCAACTTTTTATCGCAAAAAAAGGATACAAATTCCTACCTACAATTGTTTCACCAGCTGAATACCGGTGACCTTGAATTTATATTTTGAAAAAATGGTCGAAGCAATTCTTCTTATTTAAATGAATAAATGAAAAAACCAATAATCCAGGGGATTCTTGGCTCAGAAGGACCAAAAATGTGGCGGTAAAAATGAAAAATATGAAATTTGCTGGTTCAAATGGATTATTGAACGATTTTAAAATCGAGAAAGAACTTCCACCTACCTCTGGTGCCTAGATGGATGGATCTTCCTCCTTCCTTCAGGAATCTTGTGTTTAAACTACGAAAAGTGGGTTATCACACACGTGACAATGTCTTCCTTTTAACACTATAGCGGTGAGACGGAAACTTGAAGAACCAAAATGTTTTCCGTTTTTAACTAAACTGGCGAGACGTATATCTTGAAAGCGGAGTGTTTCAAAGCGGAGTGTCGAAAAGAAAACTGAATTCTTGCTTGATTTTCTTCGCGCGCATGCGTAAAGTGGAAGTATGCTTTCATGAACGCGAAATGATATATATATTTGAAAATTAAGGGGAATTGCTTCGACCATATGAAAATACTTATATATAAAAAATAAAAATAATAGTTTTTAACAAAAGATGGGTCAGGAATAAGGGGAAACCTTAACATACAGGGTGTTCCATTTAAATATTCAAAACCGAAGCCATTTCCGATGAAACCGGAAGTGACCGGAAAGTGAAAAATATGCGAAAACTCTCTTCACATGCCATTTACCTATAACAAATCTCATTTTGATACACCTAATATTCTAGAAGTTATTACTTGTCTAACAGATTCGTTGATTCCCCGTATACACATGCCCAGATTTCAACTTTTTTATAGATTTGATAACAGATTTTTTTTCTGTCCCCCATATGATTACCAAACATTGTGAATGCTTATACATTCTGAGCTAAATGGCAAGTATAAATTCTCTGACTTGATTTCACCTTTGACTAAAAGATTACCTTACCTTTTGAAAGTTCATGAGAAAAATTCGGATGGGATACTTTTTCACATTTTCCACTTGATTTTTCCTCGCATATTTCAGGTTTGACATCATAATAAATGACATTATAATCTTCAGTTTTGAGTGTCTTTGTTTTCGATTTTAGATTATTCGTTGACCAATTATCGTTACGCTCTGATTGGTCTTCATTCTTTAAGATAGCTCCATCATTGAAATGGTTGACTCTGTGTTTTGCTGATTCGCCAGCAAGATCACTCAAATTCTTATTTTCACAGAAATCTGAAATTCAAGTTCAAACAAAAACAGTTTCTTCAACATATCATCACAGAGGCAGGTTACATGGGTACATTATCAGAACTCCCAAAAGAACAAGATCGATTCAACTTTCTAACTTGATGGAAAAATTGAAAACGTCAGCTAAATCAAAACTAAATTAAATAAAAATTATAAAAAAAAAACATTTTTAAGGACAAGTTTTTATACAACTGCACTAAAAAGGAAACATTATTTCTTTCATTGTTTGATCTAGGTTATTCTGTGAGTAACAGATTCAAAATCTTGACGCGCAAGATTTATTTTGTATCCGCGGCAAACAAAATTCATAAACTCAATTTTTTTTTTTAAAAAATTCAACGGCCCCAAGATAGAGTACGAGTTTTATGAATATGGTTCTATTCGATTCAAAATTGGTATGCGGGGGTTTTCGGGGTCAAACATTATGAATTTTATGTCAAAATTCATAAACTCAACATGGCGGCCCCCAGATGGAGCACGAGTTTTGTGATTATGGTCCGATTCAATTCAAAATTGGTATGAGGGATCACAGATTATGTTTTTTTTGTCGAAATTCATAAATTCAAGATGGCGTCCCCAAGATGGAGGACGAGTTTTGTGATTATGGTCCGATTCGATTCAAAATTGGTGTGCGGAGGATTTCGCGGTCGGAGATTTTGAATTTTTTGTCAAAATTTAAAAATTCAAGATGGCGGCCCCAAGATGGGAGACGAGTTTTCTGATTATGGTCATATTTTATTCAAAATTTGTATGTGGGGGTTTCCAGGTTCGGAGGTTATGAATTTTTTGTCAAAATCTATAAATTCAAGATGGCGACTTCAGGATGGCGGACGAGTTTTGTGATTATGGTCAGATTCTATTCAAAATTGGTGTGTGGAAGTTTTTGGGGTCGGCGATCATGATTTCTTTCAGCTCAAAACTTACAGGGAAGAGACTTTGTAATTAACAATTAAATAACTTAAAGAAAACCTTTTCAAAGACAAGCTTTTATCTACGCCCTGTACTAAAACTTATAAAATATGTTTAAGTCATCGCTGACAATGATTTAATTATTTTTGTAGAATTATTTGGTTTCAAAACGCTTGTCGCATGAACTGTGATAAAATTAATACTTCGACAAGTTGTTACTTACCAACCAATCATTGTCCAATGAAATTAATTGGTACCTACTTTTATGAATACTTTGACACAAGTTCTTACTTAACAACCAATCACTGCCCAATTAAATGAATTGGTACCTACTTTTATGAACACTTCGCATGACAAGCTTCTTGAAAACAAATAATTCAACAAAAAATAATTAAATCATTGTCAGCGATAACTTAAATTTATTTTATACTTTTTAGTACACAGCTTAAATGAAAGCTTGTCTTTAAAAAGGTTTTTTATTAGTTATTTTTAAGAGCGAAATCAACATGTCATCAACAGTTTACTCAAGAAATGTTATTTTTTGACAAGGTGGCTTTGCTTGCTGTTGCCCTAATGTCAGTTTGACAGTGATTTGTTTACTCAAGACCTATAATCCCACCATGGTTTTAATTGCGGAAAATTGCTCTTGTTGAAGATGGACGTAATTATGAATATGTGCAAGAATCGAGAAGAGTAGTCGAACATTTTAGACAAACTTGCAGAAATAAGTATAGGGTAGGTAGAGGCAGAAAACTGAAAACTACTGCTATTGAAGACAGATTTCTTCATGATGTACTCTGTGGGATAGTCATTTATCATCAGTGCAGTCAAGAAATCATCTCCGAGACGTCCGAGGTACAAATGTTAATCTATGGACAGTTCGACAAAAATTGAAGGAGTTTGGTTTAAAAACTTACAGACCAGCAACAGGACCCAAATTGCTTCACCAAGTAGCTAGATTGCAACTGGACATTTACATTGGAACTTAGGGCAATGGAACAAAGTGATTTTTACTGACGAATCCAGATTCTGCTTACATTCTCCAGATGGACGGAAAGTAGTATGAAGAAGAACCAAAGAGAGATTTTCAGAGAGCACATTCAGTAATGGTTTGGGCAGGAATAACCCAGGAGGCCTGCACTGAGTTAGTGGCCATCCATAGATCCTTGACGGGCCACCGATATATTGAGCAATAACGTTGTACCTTTTAGTGGATCTATCGGTGATGGCTTTATCCTTGCGGAAGAAAATATCTGCTTGGGTAAGGAACTTCAATGAAAGGCAAAATATGATTATAAAATTCTCTTGTAACTGAACACCGTGTGATGTTTTCTAAATACTTTTGGGTTATCAAACTATAACAATACAGAATTACAACTGAGCATATATCTGTGAACATTCAATACTAATTAAAGCAAACTCACCAGCTGGAGAAAACTTTGATTCTGTGGGGTCTTCAACACTGTCTCTCACCATAATCCCTAGTTCGCCCAAACTGGAATCATCAAATGTGCCATTCTCATTGGTTTCCAGGCATTCGTTAGAGACTATATCCATTAAACGGTTTGAATTCTGTGGCCTCCTCCTTTATTTCTCTATTTAAAATATTGTTAACGTCAACAAAGTAAATGATATTCCCGATTTGTTCCATTTCACCTTCCTCAATATGAGCTATTGAAGGTTTTACTTCACATGTATAATGTTCTGAAGCCATTATGGTATATTCCCGTAATAGATATATAGATAAAGTCGATTTCCAAAAAATATTTTTATTCCAGTCAATTTGAGATAATTAAAGTGAAGTTGTGACTGTGACAATTGACAGAAATGTCTTGCAGTGTTGCCAATGGTTAAGAACATAATAAGGAACACGCATGTACCATTTTTCCCACTCTTTTGATTTACACATAAAGATTACCGCCAAGAAAGCGCAGCAACAAACTCAAGAATTGAATAATTGTTCAAAGTTTTTCATAGTAAGGAACTGAAAACGCCAATTTCTCATCACATTCAAAAACGTACTCTCAGCGCCTCTGATGGACGTATGCATCGTCACTTCACACAGTTCAAACTTTTACCGCTAGTTGTTTCGAACTGTCAAGTATATGTAATTTCATCTATCTTCGTTTATATGTTGTACTGATATTTTTATTATTGTTACTTAGACATCACATCAAAAGTGAGGTTGAATTTATGTTTGGCTTAATTGTAAGAAATAGTATTGACTATCAGTATCTCTGAAACAACCACAATGTTTGGGGAAAGTTATTCAAGTAAAGTTCAAATAGGGGAGTCTCGCACAAGTTGCCAACTCAAAAAAAAAAAGTCCAAAAGTACTGCCTCTCCAATGGCAATTGAAGACGCATTTTTATGGAAAATTGAGATACGACCGCTATCTGTTGGCGTTTTAGCGCTACCTACCAATTCCGTACCCACCAAGGGGGAAACATGGTTCATTCTTATAGATATTACCATTGTCTAAAGATATAATATTACACAGAAAAGTTCAGTTGTGCTTGGGAAAAACGGTTCAATTCCAAGAGGTGTGAGAAGAATGGTACATGTCCATTTTTGAAGCCACGTATTCTTTACACTTTTGATTCGCTGTACGTGTTTTTCATTAGATTATTGTTAACGTGGTGCTAAGGGTGTAAAATGATTGACGACGAAGAAGAGGAAGCTATCCAAAGACCATCAAGTACCCTACCAAGGGCAGAAGTTGTAAAAATGTTCGAAAACCTCAAATTAAAACGCCAATGGGAACGCCAACACAAATTAGCTCTGAAAATTTATATTTTGCCAGGCATGGAGTTCTACAGTTTTTGAAACTATTTTTGGTGAAGCGAGAATTACGTGTATTTTACTAGGAACTCCCAGCTTCGGAAGTGCCAGAAAACACTCATTACAATTGGAGGGTTAGAAGTTTTTGAAGGTTTTTCTTGAAGTTGGCAACTTGTGCGAAACTCCCCTATTGAAAAACACCTCTAAATTAAAAAGAATTGGGATTTGAGAAATTATTCTCAAAAAATGTAATTTTTCAGGACCGAACTGAGGTAAAAAAAAATCATGCTTATTTCCTATTGTAAACTATCGTCCATGATTGAGATTTTATCCAATATTGTGCGATTTGCCAAAAAACTTTCGAGGGTGCTATTGATTTACTTGAAAGGCGTAATGAGTACTTACCCCAAAGAGAGTAAACTGAATAGGAGGCACTAATAAGCTCTAGCGAATCAGAATCTTGTAGCATTAACGCATCATAGTGACGTACTTGGATATGAGTACAGGTGGCCCACGTAACATACAGAGTGGTCCAATATACATTCAAGAGCCTGTAACTCTCAGATACCAGAGTGCGGAATGCGCTATTCCGCCACTGTCCAGAGTGAATGGTGGCCATGACATTACCACATACGTCACTATGACTCACAAATGATCTTTCATCTCTTTCTATTAGTGTCACCATTGTCTTATGGGGAATAGACTCTCCTATAACGTTTACTCTCTTTGTACTTACCCCTCATTTAACTAAAGGAAAAGATTGAGTTTGCATCAATGGGTCAGTTTCGAACAAGTTGCCAACCTAGATTTTTTACGAAAATATATGTCCCTTCAATTGTAGAAATTGATGTCCCTTCAATGAGCCTTTTTTCTGGGAATAGTGTGGTAAATCTGTCACGGGAGGCAGCACTTGTAGTAGGGACAAACATCAACCCTTTTCCATTTAAGATAGTGTTATTTAAGTGATACAGTTGAAAAGGGAAACATTCTCAATTGAATATTGATAGAGAGATTTTTCTGTGAATTGAAAAATCCACGATTAAAATGAAGTTATTTTTTGTGAATGTCTAACAGAAAACAACTACTTCCCCGGCTAAAGCCACGCTGGACATTGAACTACATCTGGTAGATATTCTGAAAAGGCCCTAACTCAAAAGAAAAATTCTGAAATTGAAAATTTGCATTTTCATTCAGATAGTTATTTGATTTTCTATTCCAGTCTTGATTAAGAACTCATAAAGATGAATAGGCAAAGAAGAATGTGTACTAAAAAGAGAATATATCCAGAGGAAAACGTGTTTTTTATACCATTCGTAAAACCTCACATTTATGAGGTTAGATGTAATAAATGGATCCATGCCTAGGGGGGAGTGGATTTAACAAAAGAAAAAATTAATAATTATTCATATGTTTGCTCTAAAAATTTTATTGGTGGTAAAGGTCCAACTGAAGAAAATCTTGATCAAGTTTCTGCAACGATTAGTAAGGTAGGTTAGGTAAATGTTAAGGGGTCGTGCTCATGCTCCCTGAAAATAGCTGTTTGACTTTTCTTACGTGTTTTTGCCTCCTGAACACGAGTCCGAAAGAAAAACGCGCCGTTTCCGAGATATATTGACTTTTAGGCGCCATTTTCGCGCACAAATGTCACTCACAATGCCTCCTTCTTTTTACCAGCTCAAACTGCAAACGCCAAATCACTCATTTTCGGTACAACTTCGCACAAAATATAGCCGGTTTCATCGAAAAAATGCTAACCTTTCACCTTTGACAGATGAAATTTAGTAAATGTGAAAAGTTAGGTTAGGTGTAAATGTTGAAGGAGTATTTTTTTATAAAACCGGCCACATTTTGTGAAAAGTTTAACCGAAATTGATTGATTTGTTGTTTGTAGATTAAGCTGGTGAAAAGAAAGAGGCATTGTGAATGATTTTTGTGCAAAAAACGGTGCCTAAAAATTACCTCTCGAATCATATTCACTGTAAATAATTCATTCCTTTTTTCGGAAATTTCAAGATTTCGACAAGCAAGCTACCGTTTTGAAGTTGCTACATAATGTTTTAGACTCATTTTGTGATGAAGAAATTCTACTTTTGGTTTCTTTATGTAGCATATGTAGATCACTGATATTACGTGAATGATTTTTTATATCAGTCGTTACCCAATCAGATTCACTATTATTGAATTTAAATGTTTTTTCTGGAAAAGCAGAGTCAAAAGTGATAGATATCGTACAAAGTTCTATATTTGGCGTTTATTTCCTTTCTAATATATACAGTTTCCCATGTTTCCGAAGCTAGAGAGTGTTTGAATGGAGGACTTCGGCTAAGGTTCAGTGATACCACAACAAAATTTTTGGCCTTAAATCTACTGACACATTTTTTGGCTATTTTCGATAATTTTAAGATGAAAAACACCTTCTGGTACCCCAAATAAATATTAAAAAGGTGCGGAAATGTCGAATTATTTAGATATTTCATAAAACACAAATGTTTAGGGAATTTGTATTTTTATAGTGATTATTTTTCCTGGAAGGCGCCAAATTCAAAACAATAACATGAATAACTCGTACGACTTTTGCCATATAAAAAAGTGTTTTAGAAACGTCAATGTTCTAATTGCTGTGGATTTTTTTTTCCAAGAACTGCAGCGAAATAGCTTATAGGTAATAACTCGCAGGAAATAAATCAATGAGCAACAGGTTATTTTGTTTTTTGTTCCTTATTTGGTTTTCCGCTTTAGCTTTAGGTTTTTTACTAGCATACTTAATTTATTGTTTAGTTTTACATGTTTTTTTTTCTATTTGGTTAAATAAACTTATTTATTTTTGCTTTTTGTTTTCCATTTTGTAACTTTTTTCGAAAATATATAAATATCACATTTGGATATATATATATATATATATATATATATATCAAATATATCTGATATTTATGTAAAATATATTTTTATGCTCTGGTGAATATGTGAATGAAGAAAAACACTCCTTACAAAAAATACCTTTAATTACGACAAATTAAAGCAACAACTCTTTCATTTTACAAATTTCCGTTATAACTATCTAAAGAGAATAATTATTTTTCAGTTCAATGGGATATAAATTCCTGACAGTCGTCATCATGAACATTTCAGGCACATAAATATTTTTATAAAAATATGATACTTTATGTTTCAGCTCCTCAATTATATCCAGTTGTTCATTTCTCATTATTGGAATAACTAACATATTTTTTGGACTCCACACAGCTAGATTACATATTTCTACATCCAAAATTAGCATAGACATACATATTTGATATAAATACGGATGTTTTTTTCTTACTCTAATTTCACCGTTATCCTTTATTAAAAAAAAATTGGCCAACTGTTTTCTTGTCCAAATTTTATCAAAATCTTGAACAGGACACTTTTCCAATAACTTAGGACATTTTATTTCGATAATATGGTCGATTCCTTTTGTGTTCAAAACTAGACCATCAATGCTTGTAGCAAAATATGGATAATTTTCATTCACCATCAACCCCACCTGTATAATTTCCTGGGAATCATTCATAAATTCCTTATATTTTTGTCTTGCTTTGTCTTTATTGATTTTTCCATACCTCATAGCACTTGTTTCAATTTTTTTAGTATATTGCCATAAGTTTTTTAGGGGAAAATTTTTCTTGGCATTATCTGAGGCAATAGAACAAACTATTTTTGCATTTGTTGAAGTAATAAAATATGTTCGCCACTTCAACCACTCTTCTGATCCTTGACTGGTTCCAGGTATTTCATTTATAATACAAGGAAATGCATCAAGAATTTCTTTCATATTGTTTAAGAAAGCTGATGTCATTTCTCTGAAAATATTCAAATCTTCCCCTGAATATTCAAATTCTTCATAAATTATTTTGAAATTTGAACCAAACATCGTTTTTTTTTCGCCCCTTTGAATAACGGATAGAAAGCTGTTCATATCATTCTCATCGATATGCGGGTATGGATTGAATTTGCTCCTTTTAAGAGGGTTGTATCTTTTAATAGGATAATTTGCAGTTGAAACAGGTCCTGGATTCCGCAAACTTGAACCTAGTCCCCATTCACGTGGTTTGCTTGTTGTTGCTATTGGAGCATTACCATTCTCTTCTATATATTTCCCAATGAAAAGGAGCAATGCAGTCACATGGACACATTTACCCAGGGCTGATTGTTTACAGTTACACAACCCTTTTACAACTGCTCCAGAAGTATTGTTTAAAATAATTTCTACATCGTATTTAACTTTTTTTTGGAAAGATAACTGGCACTTGCATTTCACAAAATAATGATTATCCTTCTTGGCATCGAATACTTCACTGATGTGGTCACTATCCACAAATTGACTGCCTCTTCGGAAAGGTTTCACGGTTGTGGTAATATCATCTTCATTAATGTTTTCCAAGGTAGGATCTACATCATCAACACGATTAGCCACAATATATGTATAGATGTGTCCTTTATTGAAGTATTTGGGTATAACCAGAGAAGGAAATTTTTCCCAAAGTGAAACAGGAGACTGTTGATCCATATTGTTATCACATCGGCTTGGACCAGCTTGCTGGGCTAGATTTCTTTTCAAGTCATACCATTTTCCCTGATCTACTCCAAGAGCAATTTTACTATCGTTGCCGACTGCAATGCAATTCTTCACTCTGAATGAAAAGAAATTTATTCGGTTTTTGGGATAATAAAGGAATCGATAGGATCATGAAAGGAAATATTTTTACCTCAAAATAAGTTCATGTTTCTTCCCAGTTTTTTTATATCCTCTACATTCCAACCATCTTTGGAGTTCAGAAACAGGGTGTTCCTCAATAGATATATCACATCTCAGAACAGCGCCTGGAACATCTTCGGGAAGCAGAGTAAGGGAATCCATCTTATTGACCTATAAAGATAAATTCTATAATAAACTCATTTACAATAACACTTGTTAAGTATACCTGATAATTTATTAGAATAATAGTCAGCAGAATGCAAAATAAAACACTTGAAACTCGAAGGCAACAAAACAAGCACAGTCAGTAAGTAAACAGCACACGTGAACGTTGAATGTTGAATGCAGTAAACTACGAAACGAAACGAACAGAGACAAAGTTAGGTTATGTTTATTTTTCTTTATTCCATGGCCTTTGTTTAATATTATGGAAAAGAAGATATATTAAAATAAAATAAAAAAGGTAAACAGGGACTGTTTATCCCGGAAATAAGTCACTAAGTGCCTGAATTACTGCTGCCATTGTGGAAAAGAGGGATCGTCTTTGATTTTCGAATGGAGTTACTTTGAATTCAGCGCCATAATTGGACACGAAAACCTTAAAAAACGGAAGTCCCTAAAAAGTTTTTGTTTTATGTAATATCTATGTAATTCAACAATTCCGCACTTTTTTGATATTTGTTTGAGGTATCGGAAGGAGTTTTTTACCTTAAATTCATCAAAAATGGACAAAAAAGTGTCAGTAGAATTAAGACTAAAAATTTTGTAGTGGTATTACTGAACCCTTAGCCGAAGTCCTCCATTGTGATATGTTACTTTCAGTATAGAAACGTTTCTTTCCATTAGTTTCTTGTGTTGTGGTATCAAATTCCATATCTAATATTTGACTGTAGTGATCTGATATTGATCATTATTGAGACTATGTAGCATCATATTTATGATATATATGCTATTATATTATTTTATAGTTACATTTTTTTTAATTATTTTCTATAATGACTTTGTTGATGAGACATTTTTGTTCTTCAGACAACGTAGTAAATTTCGATCTGATTTGATTTTGAAAGGATTTTGAACAAATTTTGCAATGAAATGGATTTCCCCGGCTTGAACTTTCTCATGTATTGGACACGCCTTCCTAATAAATGATTTTTTATGAATTTTCTCATGTCTTGTAAGATCAGCCTTCCGTTTAAAAGATTTTGAACAAGTTTTGCATTGAAATGGTTTCCTTCCTGAATGAATTTTCTCATGACTCGTAAGATCCTCCTTTCCGTTTAAAAGATTTTGAACAAACTTTGCATAGAAATGGTTTTTGCCTGCATGAATTCTCTCATGTCTTGTAAGATGCCTCCTTAAGGGTTAACGATTTTGAACAAATTTTGCATTGAAATGGTTTCTTCTCTGTATGAATTATCTCATGACTCATAAGATGTACCTTTTGGGTAACTGATCTTGTACAAGTTTTGCATTGAAATGGTTTATCTCCTGAATGAATTATTTCATGTCTCAGAAGATGTCCCTTCCAGGTAAACGATTTTGAACAAATTTTGCATCGAAACGGCTTTTCTCCTGTATGAGTTCGTTCATGCTTCAAGAAAGTATTTCTAACAGTAAACGACTTGGAACATAGTTTACACTGAAAAAACTTTTTTTCAGTATGAGGTATCTCATCAAACTCCTCAGATTCAAAAGGATTCTGAACCATCTGGGTAGTTATTGTAGGTTCGGTCCTGGTATCATTGTCTTTTTCCATAGCTGCTCCACCCACTTCTATATTTTGTTGCAGCCATGTATCAGAGACTAAAAAATAGAAGAAATTACGAGATTTTCTCAGAACTGAATGTATGGTTTTCTGACGAGTTGATGGAAAAAATGAAATATAGAGATATAATTTTCAGACACAAAATCCATAACATCATTACCAACTTCAAAACCAATTTTAAAAACAAAAAAAATCTTCAACAAACTTTTTTAAGAGAAAATACCGAATTACTTATACTCAGGGCTGATGAAACTAACAAAACAGTAATTATGCAAATATCTGAATACAAAGAAAAACTAGAAAATTTGCTATTGGACGAAACCACATATAATAAAATAATTATTAAACAACCTTTTTAAAGACAAGCTTTTATTCAAATGCACTAAAAAAACCCACATACCAATTTTGAATTGAATCGTACCATAATCATAAAACTCGTCCGCCATCTTGGAGCCGCCATTTTGTTTTTTCTCTAACAAAAGTTTCATAATGTATTTTCAATGGATTACAAATTTTGAACTGGAAAAAATGACATGAACGAAGCAAGTTAAATAAAAGCTTGTAAAAAAGAGAGAATCAACCTCACAGAAAAACTTCAAGCGAAAGTTAATAAATTAGTAAATAATTGGTTCTCATCAAAACTTATAGGTCAGGTAACAAAAAACAAACTTATAATTTCCCTTTGCCCTATTGTTAACAATATTCAATCTGCCACTTCCAATTTATCAAAATTCCTCTCAGAAATTATTTCAAATGTTATTGGAAAAAATGATTACTAAGTCAAAAACTCTTGGGAATTTGTTCCACAAAATCATATAATACTCTCTCGGGATACAGTTTCTTTATATACAACTATAGATACAAAATTAGCGATATATATTATAAGAGAAAAATGGCATGAAATCCAAAGTCACACAACACTAACCTTGGAAGAGTTTTTGAAAGGAATTGAACTATGTTTAACCTCAACATACTTTCAATACGAAAATAAATACTAGTCACAAATATTCGGAATTGCAATGGGATCTCCAATTGCTGCAACAGTAGCAAATCTGGTTATGGAGTATGTTGAAGAAAAGATCATCAAATCACTAACATTCAAACGATATGTAGACGATTGTTTAACATGTATTCCTACTGACAAAGTTGATGAAATTCTAGAAAAATTTCGCCCTAGATTGAAATTTACAATAGAAAAAGAAATAGAAAAACAAATAAACTTTCTCGACACAACAATAATATACGACAATTCTGGAAAAATTTTCACAAACTATTTGTCAAACACACCCCTTAGTTACAAAAAAAATATTCAAAATTTAATTGACAGAGCTATAAAGTTTGTTAGGACAAAATTCAGGAAAAGTAATATAGAAATTATCAAGAATTTTTGAAAGAAAATAATTACCACAGCCAGAAAAAACAATAAAAAACCGAATACATGCGATATACAATAGAAATGATAATGAAGAAAATTAATAAAACAATGGAAAAACACAACATAAATATATCACACCGACAGAAAAATACGAACAAGACTATTTATTCAAAATTAAAACCAGAAATACCAAAAAACAAACAAACTGATACACTATATAGAATACCGTGTAAAGACTGTCAAAGTACCTATATAGGTCAAACAAAACAATATTTGCAAAATCGAGCACAAGCCCATAAGTACTCAAAAACTGACATTACAGCCTTATCCAAACACGAAAAAGAAAATCAACATAAGTTTGACAGTAACCACGTTGAAATTTTAACCAAAGAAAGGAATCCAAGAGTAAGATACCCTAGGCCTTAGTAAGCCTAGGCCTTAGTAAGACTACAAACGTGTTGATCATTTCCCAATGTGATTGTCTTCAGGACAAAAAGATCAATAACATTATTTACAATCGTATGACTTCTTTCAGAAAAACCAACACTAACTGTTCTCTGAACTTCTATGCTGATCAAAATACATTTGGAAGTAAATTTGATATACTGATATACACTCAATAGGTTACTATGAGAGGCGCCAATCAACCGTCTTGAAAACAATCAATAGAATAGCATTTAGCGATGAATCTTCTGCTGTGAGTAACTTATTTGAATTAACGTCTATAAGCCTAAACAGCAGCAAATCAACAATCCCTGATACAGTTAACGAAATGGTTAGTAGTAATGTACCTGAGTGTGAAAATGGTAATGATTTTTTATACATGGACAATCCTTATTTAAAATTGACATGATACTACTTAACATTCAGTCACTCAGAAACAAAACTGATGAATTATATATTTTATTAGAACACAACTCATTCCCTAATATAGTAATACTTACTGAGCATTGGTTATTTACTGATGAAAATATCCATCTACCCGGCTATTTACCTATAGCTAAGTACTCCAGAAAAAGTGAGCACACAAATAAGGGAACAACGCATGGTGGTACAATCATTTATATTAAAGACTCGTTTTTGAAAAAACATAAATTCTCTGAAATCGACAGATATAATACTTTATTGGAAGAAAAGGCATTCGAATTCTCTCTAGTTCATTGTAAGGAGCTAAATATTTATATTATATGTGTATATAGATCGCCCTCATCAAATATGAATGTATTTTTCGAAAAACTAGAAATTATATTGTCAGACTTGCCTCTACAGTCCTTAATCATAGTAGCGGGTGATCTCAATATAGATTACAGTGATACGTACAATAATAATACACAATCACTGATGAATATTCTAGAATCCTTTCAGCTAAAAATGCACGTGACTGAACCAACACGTATATCACACGACAAGGAATCATTAATTGATTATGTATGTAGCAATCTCGATAATATGATAACCAAAGTAATTCCCTCTGGAATATCTGATCATGAGGCCGTATATAGTTGTACTACTATAAATAGTAAACAAAAAAATAAAAATAAAACTTTTCATTATGGAAGGCTTTATAGTAAAAAAAAACTTTGAAAAATTCTACAACTACTGCTCGCAAACCAACTGGAATAGTACACTTACTCCAGAATGTCAATTTGAAGCATTCTATAATCGACTGCTTAAAAACTTCAACTGTGCTTTCCCTATTCAAAAAATAAAACATAAAAGAAAAACACCATGGATTACATTGGGTATTAAAGTATCTGCGTCCAACCTACGATCATTGCATACTATAAAAAAATCCACTAGAGAAAAATTTTTCATTGACTACTATTTGAAATATAGGACTATCTACCGTAAAGTCTTGAAGAAGGCGAAAGAACTATATTACAGACCCAGAATAGAAAATGCCAATAATCCTGCAAAAGAAACCTGGAGAATCATAAATGATCTTAGAGGAAAAGCGAATGTTCACACATCAACCCTAATGAATCCCGACACCCTCAACTCACACTATTGCAACCTAGCTGAACGCATAACTAGTAATATAACAACGCCCCTCGATCCTCTTGCAAATATGCGCCCTATTGAAATAAAGCATGAATTCCAGCTAACATACACAAACGCTCACGAATTGAAATCTGTTATAAATAACATAAAAAAGAAAAATACATCCGGAATCGATGAAATAACAGCAAAGGTCCTCCAAAATCTCCCTGACTCAGCAATAGCAGTACTTGTGCAACTAATAAATGAATCGTTTAGAACTGGGAAATTCCCAATATTTCTTAAAAATTCATTAATTATTCCGATTTACAAAGGAGGAGGAGACTCTACTGACCCAAATAATTATCGTCCTATTGCACTAATACCCACTTTAGCAAAAATAATAGAGAAACTGGTAAAAATTCGAATGGTTGAACACTTAGAAGTGAATAATATATTAGCCGAACAGCAATTTGGATTTCAAAAAAAAAGAGTACAAATGATGCTCTTTTCTCCTTCATGGACAAAGTGTACTCAAGCCTAAATAGGGGGGCAGTTGCTGCAGCGGTGTTTTGTGATTTCTCCAAAGCATTTGACTGCGTCAATCACAAAATACTACTGCAGAAGCTACACCACTACGGCCTCACAAACAACACGCTTCAATGGTTTGAGTCATATCTCACCGATCGTGAACAAGCAGTCAAAACTTATTTTATGTCGAAGACCGCAAGTTTAAAACATGGAGTGCCACAAGGGTCGGTACTGGGACCTTTACTATTCCTGCTTTACGTAAATGATATGGCTTCTCTTAATGTAAAAGCTACAATCACATTATTTGCTGATGACGCCACCATACTATGGCAAGAAGAGAATTATAACAGGTTACACATGAACCTTACAGAGGACATCCAAGTTATTAAAAATTGGTGTGAATCAAACCTCCTCTTCCTCAATATTAAGAAAACAAACGTATTATCTTTTCAATGCAATATCCCCAATTTAGACATTGGTAATGAAGTGATTGTAAATAAAACAACAACAAGATTTTTAGGCTTACACATTGATAACAAACTGATGTTTAGTGATCATGTAATGAATATGTGCAAAAAATTAGCATCTGGAAGCTTTGCTGTCAGAAACATTGCTATTGAATTAGGCTATGTTTCTGCCAGAGCAGCATACTTTGCCCTAATTGAATCGCACTTACGATTCGGAATAGCATTTTGGGGGACATGCAGTAACCTTTTATTCCAGAGGGGTTTTGTTTTGCAAAAAAGAGCCGTGAGATACATGTGTAAAGCAAAGCCAAGAGACCCTTGTAAGGAATTATTCAAGAAATGTGGCATCCTTACTGTAATTTGTTTGTACATTCTGGAAACGGCTTGTTTAATTCATAAAAATAGACATACATTGCTACTTGTATCGTCTCAATACAACACAAGGCAGACTGGTCAGATGAAGTTGATAAGACCCCGCACTACTATGATTAAGGACTCAATTATATATACCGGAATCAAGATATATAACCACCTGCCGAACGAAACTAAAATATATTCAAGCAGCAAAAATTTCAGACTTAATGTTAAGACATTATTAACAGAAACCCCATTTTATAACTTGGATGAATATTTTTTACATAGATTTTAATTTGTCACCAAATGGGTAATCCAAGATTTTAATATGTAACTGGAAATGTTTTTAAATGTTTTTAGATGTCCATAATGTATTATACTCCTATATAGTAATGTTATAATTATATGAAAGAGAGTATTATCGAGGGGACTGTTAAAAACAAAGTGGAAAGAATTTAGTGGACATAGCCCTCAGAAAAAAGAGTTAACCGTAGACACGTGTTTCGGGCTCTCGGCCCTCATCAGTACGGTGAAGAAGTGCGAGGATGAACAACACTTGGTAGAAAACGACAAATCAACGGAGTCAACAAACAGAAGCCAACCGCTCATTTGTTATAATTATAGTTGAATTCTTCAATATGTAGATAGTTTGTATTGTTCTCCTGTATATTTTTATAAGTTTTAGGTTAACAAGCTTTGTCAACAAGGATTATTCACTTATGACAATAAAGTATACTTTGAATTGAATTGAAGAACATTCCTTGAAATGATACATATTAAAAAAGACCCCAACAGCATTAGCAATAGAAATGATATCAAAAATTTAAGCCAGATTTATAACAACCTTTTTTAACTTTGATTATAGTAGTAATAATGAAAACTGATCTTTATATGCTGCCAAAAAAAATACAGTCAGGCTTATATACTTAAACTCAATCTGAATAATCCAGTGTACTTATGAAGAGGGTAGAAATGCATGAAAGATAAACAAACCATTCCTGATAACATCGAAGTTACACACCTACAATATCGTTCGTACAATGCAAACGCAGCAATTTAAATAAAATAATTTGTAAGTGAATACTTACATATTACAGATATTTTTATATTGTGTTAAATAAGTGTTATATTTCGTACTCAACGTTTTTAATTTATTTTAGTGCATACATTTCAATAGTGTATTAAGTAAGACATGTCTTAAACTCTTCTAGTGTCTTTTAGTGTTTTTAACCTGAAGATGACAAATACTATGTCAAAACGTTGTTAAAAGAAATTATACGAATTGATTGAATCTTTATTCCGAGAAATTGAAAAATTAATATATATGTAGTCAAGAAACTGTGTAAGTAAATTTTTATTTTTTTATTGGTGCCCTTTTTTACCCATTTAAAGCACACCTCAGCGTGTTTAAATCGAACTTTAAAAAACGCGCGATTTTTAAAGTTACCATAGCAACATCAACAAATCGAGAAACGTGAAGTCTAAATGACAAATTTTTGATTATTGATCTGATAGGAGTACCTTGTAACGTCAAATAAAATATTACTAACAACTCATTCATTTATATGTGATACCTCTTGCTCCCCCATGCATTTGATGAACTTTTCATATTCTTTTTTATATATATATATCACTGGATTTTCGCGGTATTAACCGCGATTCTGCCTCACTATTCAAAAAAGCGATATAAGAATAATTCATTTTTGAGCTCTGGTGACAACAAATATTGATCTCTGATAACAAATTGCAAATGAATATCTGTTTTTCTCATTTCCATGACAACGGAAGGTATACTGATGTCACATCACGAATTCAACCATTTTGCATTATTAGTTCTTATTTTTATCTCTTGTAGTAATAATACCAGTATATATGATTTCAAAGTGCACCAATAAAAAAAAAATAGCGTAAAGTATTCGTGGATAACTGGTCTTATAAACGCTTGCTCTATTTCGAGCACTCCGGCTGCACCAGCACCAATTTCTAAATTTTTTTCTTCTGAAAGAGGCGGTCTTCCCGATCTTGGAGCATCTTTCAGCGTACCAGTTGCTTGGATCTTATTTGAAAATTTGCGCAAATATTACCTCGAACTAGGATTCTCGGGAAATCTATCATTAAACATATGGACTGCTAGATGATAATTTCTTCCAGCTTCTCCAAATATCAAAACTGCTTCAAATTTATCGTCTAAAGTACGAGCGATGATCACACTTTTCATAAAAGGATTTAGGCGCTCAACGGACTATTTGACAGTTAGCAGAACAGTTTGACAGTAAACAACGATTTTTTCCAATGCAAACTTGATTGAAAGCAACATTAGTGTTTTCAAACGTTAATATTTCGAAAAAAATTGAATTTAGGGGTAAAGTGCATTAGAGAAAACTGTTAAGAATTATGAGCAGATTTCGAAAATGGGGTGTTCTATTTAAAAAATGGCGCTCAGACGCCATTTTAAAACTTTTAGCTGTGATTTTTTCATGAAAAAGTAGGTTTTTATCTCCTATTTAAGCCCTTCAAATTTCGTTGCGATATACCAGGTGGTTCAAAAATTAGTAGGGGGGGAACGGACTTTAGAGGAGCACTGTATATCTCGGGCAGTCTGCAGTTCAACATTCTACCTTATTCAAAAGTCGAATTCAATGTTTATTGAATTTGGCAAATGCCAAAGTTATCCTCTGAGCTGGTCACCTGAAATTATGCGGGAGGCACCACCCAAAATTTTGTCGAATTTTACAAAGAACAAAACATGTTTTGGTTTATGGTTGTCGCCATAATTAATTTTGATTATTTTCATGTAGTTGATTGAGTTTATGTCAGACTGAATAGCGATAAAAAAAATGTTTTCATTAATATGTAATTCCAGAGAAGGAAGTATTGTGACACCTGTACTTTACCTTTTTTATCAATGTTTCATTTCTTGTTTTTTTTGTGATCACTGGGTAGTTGATTGAGTTTATGTCAGGCTAGATGGTGATAGATTTTTTTTTTTTTAATTTTCATTAATATGTATCATTGTAGTTTATTATGTTTACGTCAGACTAGACAGTGGATAGGTTAAAAAAAATTACATTTTTCATTAATGTATCATTCTAAAGAGGGGAGTATTATCACGCCCTGCATGGTTAGACCCTGTGAAACCCTTGCCCCTTAACTGTTTAGGGTGACCAATAATTATCTTGCTTGGCTTGCGAGAGGTTAAAACATTTTACTTCTGTGATTGTGACCACCCTGGTATAGTGAAATAAAAAAGTGAAGTGGAAACTATTATGGTTTATTAAAATTGTAAGAAAACAAAATATACATAATACAGAATACAAAAATATCAAGTGAAATAAAAACTATTGTGGTTTATTAAAATTGAAAGATAGCGAAAAATATCGTGATGGTGAATACAAAAATTCAAGTGAAGTGAACAATGACCAATGGGGGTATGTACCAGTAAATAAAAGTAACAATTACTGAAATGGAATGCTTAGGATAATGTCCTAATTTTCCTTTCTTGTGGTAGTTAATTTTTGTGTTTCGATATAATGGACAGTAAATCTTGCGATGATATCAATCATGTACCAGAAATAAATGAGTCCACAGCCACTTGGTATTTTTCTTCTTAAAACTTTAATGAACTTTTGGTAACAATAATGAAGGACCACCTGTCTATCAAACAGGATAGAAATGTTAAGCAGGTTTGTTGAAAGATAAGGTATTGTCGATACCTACATGGAACTTCTCATAATCAGCTCGTTGAAGGAAGATGTACATTTTAACCTGTCAACGGTAGTATTCTATTCGGAATATCAGCTTCTCTCAAGTATTTTCTGTATGAAAATTGGAAAGTTTACTCACTAAACTTAGTCGGATTGCGGAAATAACTTTATCTTGTCTTATAGGCATACTTACACTCTTTTTCGGAAATAAACGGTGAACTTGTTATGAAAAAACAATCAGAATTCGTGACAGATTTTTCTAGCATGACATTTCTACCATTATTACATGCCATTTTCAACGAGACATAAAACCGAGGAAATTGAACAGGGCTGGCCTCAGACATTTTTAACCATGTTTAAACCCTTACATTATTATACAAACCAAGGGAAGATGTGTCATCATGGACTGGCAGCATAAACAGGCACAATAAAAAGAACCGAGTCCAAACCAATCATTTCAACTTACATTAAAAATATCGTTTAGTCATGAATTATTGCGCTGCCTATTGCAGAATCAGTGCTCTTGCCATTCAGTACTCAGGAATTGAAATCCGATACCTGGTTAATGAACGGCGATGAACTTTAAATATGCAGGAAATACTGTATTTCAATAAATGTAATACTCAATGATGAATTACTAATAAATAAATGAACTAGGGAATTTTAAACTCTGGACTTAATTATGTTTTAATTTATTTTCAGGTCTGAATTTTGAAAAAAAATGATTGCTATATTTTTCCTCACATAGTTCAGGTTTGACGTCTTCGTATGTGATATCAATGTCATTCTCAGTTTTGGGTGTCTCCGTTTTCAATTCTATACTTGTTAACGAATCTTCTGAATGATCTTCATTCTTCATAATAACTCCATTATCAAAATGGTTGACTTTGTGTTTTGCCAATTCACCAGCAAGACCATTGAAATTCCTATTTTCCCAGAAATCTGCAATTTAAGTTTAACCATTACAGAATAAGGTTACAAAAGAATATTGTCAAATTTAGTTTTTTCACATAAAATGGAGAAGTGGCATGCTAAAGTCTTGAGTACATCTTTTAACAAAGCCAAGCATTTCAAGTGCTATGGAGGAGATGTTTGATATGTGACTGTTGTAATTGAGGTTAGAATTCAAGAGGATGCCCAAGTCCTTGATGTTTGAATATTGGACTCGTTGATTTTGTAAGGGGAGGTTTTTTTTTTCTAGATTGGCTAAAAGATACGTTATGTTTTTTTCAAGTGAGAGGTTGAAAATGTAGAATAAAGGTCTGGTCAAGTTGAAGCTACAGTGTTTTAGAATACATAAAGGTATACCGTCAGGACCAGGGCTTTTGAGTAGGCTCAAGGCACACAGTTTCAAGTATACATCGGATATTGACAATGGACACGTAGATAAATTTAAGATAGGATTTGAGGTGTGGTCGGGTGTGACGGCAACTTTGTCGCTATAGACAGTAGAAAAATACTCTGCAAGCAGGTTAGCAACTTCTTCTCCTGCTGAGCTGACTTTCCCGTTGTATGATAATTCGTTGTTATACAAAATTTCAACTGACCATATATCTGCGAACATTCAATATATACGGAAACTTACGAATTGGATAATCTTTGCCATTCTCATTCATAGCCAGACACTCATTAAACACTCCATATTCACTAATCGGTTTGACTTCCGTGGCCTCTTCCTTTATTATTTCTCTTTTTAAAATATCATGAATGTCACCAAAGTAAGACCCACACGCAATTTGTTTTATTTCAGTTTCTTCAATATCCAATATGGAAAGTTCTTCTTTACACTTGTATTGTTCTGAAGCCATTGTGTATTATGGCATATTATTGAGGAAAGAATAAATAAGAGATAAGTTCAATCAAAAAGATGTATTCTAATCCAAGCTCAAGATGGTAAGTATGAAGTTGTGACAAGTGACAAAAGTCTAGTAACGTAACTATTACTACTAAGCCATATTTTCTCGATCTGAGGTTTCGAACTTTTAAAGAAAAGCCGCTTATGTTTATATTTGCGATTCAAATTGCGAATACTTATTTTGCTTCGAGTTTATCGTAATTTGTAATGTACAACTCGAATGTTTTGAAATTGTTCCATGTACAGAATATAAGTTAGGTTAGATACGCTAAAAGCAAAAATAATAAAAATTTGCATATATATATATATATAGATAGAGAGAGAGAGAGAGAGAGAGAGAGAGCAGAGGCAAACTTGAAAGCGAGGTTGAATTTATGTTTGAGTTCTAAGAAATAGTTTTGTCTATCAATATTCCTGAAACAACCACAATTGGCGCTAGTGTTTGGGGGAAGTTATTCCAGTGAAGGTCAAATCAAGTTTGAATAGGGGAGTGCCGCACACGTTGCCAACAAATGGCAATTGTTTGACTTTGGTTGTATTGAAAATCGCCAATTTGATATACCAATTTAATTACTTTTGGTCATGAAGTGCTTATACATTTCTAGTATCAAATGTTTCATTTATAGAAATTTTCTCTCTAAATATGTGAACAGTTGGTGGCACAAACGATATTGTGAGAAAAAATATTGACAGATGGCAGTCTACAATGCACGAAAGCACAAATCAGATTGGGACAGGCACCAACACTCGAGATATAGAGACAAAATTCTCTATTGATATAACTAAAAAATATAAACACTTTGGGACTAAAAAGAGAGTTATTGCAACGTCCGTTTTATAGTTCTTTTAATAAAGTTTCGTTTATTTTGACAAATACGCATGCACATTGTGTCCGACTTTAAGGAAATCCTCAATCTAAAATACAGGCAACCCTTACTTTATTTGAATGAAAGCAAATAACATTTTATTAAAAGTTCCTTTATTTTGACGGATTTGTTTTTTTTCCGTCATATATCAGTCGTCAGTTGAAAACCTAAAGTTTGTATCTATATATTTTCAAAATCAAATGAAGCAGATTCATTTGGCGGTGGTATATTTTCTAGCCTAGGAATATTGTGAATAATTAATTGGTCAATGTCTTCATCATTGGCCCCCGCTGAAATTGCTATCTCTATTTGTTCTTCCATAATGACAGTGAAATGTAAAAAAAATAATTATTTGATCAACAGCAACTCACGAATCAAGGTGACATAAAATATAAATACAAACTTTGTAGGTTAGGTTTAGACACCGACATAACCTTAATCTAGACTGCTGATCCCGTATGATGAGAATTCATCCAATTACAAGATATCAAAGAGCTTTTAGAGCATGCGCAATTTGTGTCTTTGACGATTCAAAATCACATAATGGCTCCTCGTTAGATGTCAATGTCTGAAATAACATTATTTGTGCTTTCTGCGCTTTGCGCAGATACGTTCACGTGAATTCTATTTGGATGAATTTTTCGAGTGGTGAGGATATGACCTCTAGCGGTCTAGATTAAGGTTATGTCGGTGGGTTTAGAGATGTTACTTGCAATAGTTCACTTTTGAAATCACGTTAGAGGATACTGTATTAGCGGATCCTTTAATAAAGTCAGCGCTTATTTCTAAGTTGCAATAACTCTCTAATAAATGATCCAGCATATTCAGTTTGTGATTCTCTACACAATCCTGATGAAACTATTACAATTGGAGAGTCAGAAGTTTTTGAAGGTTTTTTTGAAGTTGGCAACTTGTGCGGCAGTCCCCTATTGAGGAGCACCTTTTTGGGATTTGAAAAATTATTTTGACAAAATGTAATTTTTGACGACCGAACTGAAACTTGGCAAAATATTAGATCCAAAATATTTGTTCAGTTCAATCACTTTGTGCCGATAATAAACGGATTTTCGTTACTTTCTGAAGACATCGAAGCATTGAATGGAGACTACTTCAGAGTTTTGGAATGAAGTATTTACTTTGAAAGTTGTTTTTCATATTTGTACTAATGAAATGAAGTACGCTGAATATTATTATTGATATTTTTTCATACAAACAGACTCTTCATTAGCTGGACACACACGAAAGCATTTTCTGACAGATTTGGTCTGGCACAGACGAAACCTCTCTGTTGGATCTCAACAATATTCGTATTCGACAGCGGTTTGTTTTACGACCCCTAACGGTGAAAATATAAAACCATACTTACGTACATTATGCCATGTTGCCAAGTTAATTTGAATTCCCAATGTAAAACTAATTTCAAACCAAAGATTATCAATGACAGCAAAGAATCATTGCGCATGCGTTAGCATAGAATAAATCAATCGGAACGTAGCCTTGATTTTGTTACTTTTTACCTGTGCTTTTTACTGTCAAAAGTTACTTTTCTAGTAGGAATTTATTAGTTACATAGCGTATGATGTTCTATTGTTTGTTACTATTTTTTTGCCTGAGCTGAGAACAACACTCAACACTCCTTATCAAACATTATACATACATGTTTTTGTTGATTGGCTTCATCTCCTCAAGAATATTCCATAATGGCTTCAGAATACGAGAGCAAAGAACTTTCCATAATGGGCATTGAGAAAGGTGAAAATGAACAAATCGCGAGCGGGACTTACTTTGACACCATTCATGATATTTTGGTGAAGGAAGAGGTCCCCGAAATCAAACCATTTAGTAACAATGGGGATGAACAAAACGCAAGTGGAAATGAGTTTGATGCTATTTATTTAAAGCCAGAAATAGTGGAGGAAGATCCAACTGAGACCAAATCGTTCAGTGAATGTGAGTATTTAATGATTGTCTAGACCAAAATGAGAAAAACAGATTTTATGATCTTGATTCAAATTCGATGTTACACGCAGAAACAGTGTTGAAGACCCCCAAGAAATCAAAGTTCTCTCCAAATCGTGAGTTTCCATTGAGTAGTAAGTATTGAATGTTAAAAAATAGGTACTCCCTGCACTTGAAATGAAAATTAGATGGACCGATCGTAAGGCCTATCCACAATCGGTTGTCAACGAAGTGTAGTCAAAGTGGAGAAACATTTTGCGCTGTTGCTCGATATTTTGTAACTTCATTTTTACCATCTATATTGAGAATTCTTTCAGATCATGCGGAATGTGAAGTTCGGAAATGTCACTATAATTTTACCCCTATTTGGCTATTACATTTGGAGTTATATGAAGTAAATATAATTCTTAAATATACTATATATATATTCTGAGAGAGAGAGAGAGAGATAGAGAATATACTTTATTGTCATAAGAGTAATCTTGTGGACAAAGTTTCACTTAATCTATAAGGCACTTTATATGTAAAAATAAAATGCATTTAAAACAATCAATTTTCACTTAATACATGAAGTCAGTTTGTATATATAAAAACATATAAGTCGTACAAAATACTGGTAAAAAATAAACAAGTTCGTCTTAACCCATAACATAAATTCATATAAATATAAAAATAAATAAAATATATAAGTCACAATGAAATATACCCCAAAAAAAATTTAAAATCACAGTATTGATTGGTTATTTAAAAATTATCATTATAAAATTCTTGTATATTATAGTATGGTCTATCACTTAAAAAACATTTCACAGCCTTCCTGAAGCATTGTAAAGATTTTATTTCTGTTACATTCTTTGGCAAATGGTTGAACATTTTACAACCATTATAGATAATGGAATCCTTTATAACTGATGTCATTGGTATTGGCAACTTGACGTTGTTGGATTGCCTTGTCACATAATGGGTTGGTAAGGTTTGAAATTTGTTCAAATATAAAGATAGAAATCACTGTTAGAATTCCATGAGTGGTAAAGAGTAATCTACAAGAGTCTCTACGTTTTGATTTGCACATTTATCTTACGGCTCGTTTTTGCAAAATTAAAATATTTTGCAGTAGATAACCACTACATACGCCCCAAAATGAAATTCCATATCTCAGGTGAGATTCCACCAGAGAAAAATAAACAGTCTTAGCTTCTGTTAAACCAAGTTCATTTGCGACTACTCTGACTGCATAACAACCAGAAGACACTTTGTTACACAAGGCATAAACATGGTCTTCAAATTTCAGTTTTCTATCGATATGTACTCCTAAAAATTTTAAGCTACTTTTGTTCTCAATTATGTCATTCCCCATGGGTATTTTGTCAAGTTCACATCTGAAAGTAACTATATTAGTTTTCGAAATATTTAGAGAAATATTTGAATCACACCACTTCTTTACTTTCTTCATATCATTGGATATGATTTTAGTTGAATCATTTGCATTGTCTGATTGCCAAAAAATGGTAGTATCGTATGCAAATAGTGTGAATTTTCCTGCGATATTTATACTTGTCAAATCGTTGACTTAGATGAGGAACAATGTTGGCCCTAGTATTGAACCTTGAGGCACACCATTATGTATTTTCCCAATTTCTGAGCGATGGTTTGTTTTCACCATCCGCAACAGTATTTCGTGATCCACACAGTCGAAAGCCTTCGAAAAATCGCAAAATACTGCAGCAGCAACCTCGGCACTATTGATTCCAGTATAAACTTTTTCCATGAGTGAGAAAATTGCATCATTAGTGCCTTTGCCACTTTGAAAGCCAAACTGTTCTTTATTAACGATTTTATGTTTCTGTTCTGAATATTGAAAGTTTGGGTTGAACCGCGTCTAGAAATTTGGTAATTTACTACTTTTTGGCAATTACCCAATTTCTAATTTCTATATATATATATATATATATACATATATATATATATATATATATATATATATATTTTGTGTTCGGATAGGTTTCCGCGGTCATGATTATTCTGAATATTAAAAGTTTGGGTTGAACCGCGTCTAGAAATTGTATATACATACAATTATATATACATACATCTTGCATTTACTGGCACCCACAATAATCAATATATATGTGGCACCACTGCATATATTGTATATTTTTGTATATAACTTTTCTGTTTAGTGATAAGGACCCAAACATTTTAAAGGCCAAAATTATGGATGCGTTATTGAAATTTTCTGCCTGGTCTAGTGATCAATCCTTGTTATTTAATACAAGCAAAACAAATTTCATTTCATTTCATCCTCGCCAAAAAATTATTTCCCCCGTCTTTGATGTATTGGTTGACAACTCAAACATAACAAAAACAGAAAATGTGAAATTTCTGGGAGTATTATTTGATTCAGATTTGTCCTTTAAAACTCACTGTTTAAATCTATCAAAGATGTTAACTGCCTAAATGTTTTCAAATTAGAAATTTAAGGAAAACACTTAATTTAAATCACATTCGTTTACTTTATTTTAGTGAAATACAGTCTAGGATTAGTTATGGAATTTGTATCTGGGGGAGTTCTCCTCATGCTAAATATGTTTTCTTGTCACAGAAAAGAATTCTAAGGTGTATTTCAAACATCTCATTTGTAGACTCCTGTCGACCTATTTTTATTAACTTGAGAGTTTTAACTGTGTAGGGCCTTTATATATTGGATTTAATCACATCGGTTCATAGAAATAAAAACGATTATTTGCGGAATAGTGATATTCATGCTCATGACACAAGGCATAAATCAGACTTCTCTATACCTTACCAGCGTATAGAAATCTGTAAGAATTCACCTACAGTAATGGGAATTAAACTTTATAACAGTACATAAATTTAAAGAGAAAACTAAAAACTATCTCATTGACATGTGTCCATATTCGGCTGAAGAATATCTTGTAAACACTCGTTGAAATTTGCCTAGACTGCAACATATACTTTGTTTGATCTCAAGTATCTGTGTTTCTAGTTCTGTAAAAATTTCTGTTTATTAGGTTAGTGTATTTGTATTTGTTAACCTAAATTGCTGTTCTATTTTAATATTTTAAGGTAAATGTTCTAGTTCTAGCTAGACTTTTAATCTGTTCATATTTGACGAGTCTTATGTCATTATTTGATATTATGAGATCAATAAATTCTATTCTATTCAAATTCTTGGTTTTCTGGATCCCACGAGAAACCTAGTAATTGCGGCCTCCTATGTTTATATATTTTTTTAATGAATATCATAATGGCAACCGCCAATGTTGTCAAATTTATTGGTGATATTTTGAAAGTATTGTTCCGAGTATTTTATTCCCACTCGCAGGTAATGTTATACGGTGTTCCATAAGAGATTCACATAAGGCGAAATGAAATAGAATTATAGTTAAAAAAAAATAAAAACACTTCTTTTTAGAAAGTAACAAATGATCAATATCACATATTTGAATGTAAAAAAGTTTGGAGTACTTTTTACTTGTATCCGTGTTTTACAGGTAGTTAGCAGTCAAAAGTTTAAGACAGCTAAGCAGAACACCCCACGCTTTTTACAAGCTTTTATTTAACTTGCTTCGTTCGTATGTCATTCTTTCCGGTTCATAATTTGTAATCAATTTTTGGAGCACTTGCCGACATCCGATTGAGCTGAAATTTGGCAGGTGTTCATAATTCCAGTGACAATGCATTATTAAATTTTTGCTATGGTACGATTCGATTCAAAATTGGTATGTGGGGGTGAGATTATGAATTTTTTGTTAAAATTTATAAATTTAAGATGGCGGCTCCAAAATGGTAGAGGAATTTTGTGATTATGGTCCGAATCTATTCAAAATTTGTAAGTGGGGATTTTCGGAGTCACAGATTATGAATTTTTTGTAAAAAGTTATGAAATTGAAATTGAAAAATGGTATGTGAGGGTTTTCAGGATCAGGGCCAAAAACCATAATGGCGGCTACAAGATGGCCGATGATCTCTGTTTTATGGTATAATTTAAGATGGCGGATGAGATTTCTAATTATGGCCCCCTTTGATTCAAAATTGAAATTTCGGCGATTTTGGGTTCGGAGATTATGAATTTAGTCGAAGATTATTGATTTTTAGTTAAAATTCATAAATTGAAGAGGAAAACTCCAAGACGGCGGATGAAATAATCTTTAGATAGTCTCCTCATTGAAGGACTAGATAGCTCAGAACTTACAGGAAAAAAACCCCTATAATAACGATGCCTCAACAAAAATGCATAGATTTAGGCGTACTTGAGTACTAAAAAGCACAAAATAAAATAATTGATAAAAAACCTTTTCAGAGGCAAGCTTTCATTCAAATGCACCAAATAGTGAAAAATAATTGCTTTGAATGTGGGCCGTAAGTCGTTCCGCGAGTTATAGATTCAAAAGCTAGTCGCTTTTGAATTCGAACTGAAAATTTCTAGTTAATACTTTTCACTTGGAATAAAAAAATTAGGTTAAATCATTAATACATGGATAGAAAATATATTTTCATCTGTGAAAGTTAAAAACAAGTTTTACATAAAAATACTATGGATTGTAGTTAAAAGGTGCAAATTATTCTGTTCCAAAATATGTTTTAATTCAACAGAATTTGTGACAAGGTCAATCTTCAACTCTCAATAACTCAATAATAATTGAATTCTCATAAAAAGAGACAAACTCAAAATTGTAAATATATAAGGAAGTTGTTATTGTTTTTTTGACGTATATAAAACTGACACAGCCGTTTTGGCACAATCAATTGAAAATCATCCAGTATTTAATAATTATTTATTAACTATTTTCTAACACACAAATTCATTATTTTGTCATTTCCCGGCTCTAAAAATATGTACTATTGTTGGAAAGGGCATAATAAAACTCTTAATTATATTCATTTCAAGCGATTGTGCTGGAGTTATCAAATAGTACTTTGACGAAAGTTAATTTCGAATCATTATTTTGCCATTTCGTGACAATAGAAGATTTCGAATCACTATTTAAAATAAAAAACAGTCTTATTATTTCAAGCGATTGTGCTGGAGTAAGTATATCGACAAAAAGTCATTTTCAACAATAATACAGATCTGGAATAAGATTATAGGCACATAGTTCCAGTCGACCAGCACAAAATATAACAGATATACGCGATGGATTATCAAGTATTTAACTGGATCACTGAATAATGTGTTAGTCCAGTTAAATACTTGGCAATCGCTGAAAATGTGGTGATTTTTGCTAAAAAATATCATTCCTAATTCCAAGTAAGAATATTCGAGAATTTTAGGTACCGCATGCGAATTTGGCCCTCGTAAAACATTCAAATTCGCTCGAATTCAAATTATTTTTATACCATTCGAGAGCTTGTAAAAAGTTAGAAAATTGAGCGTTTGAATCAATTCCATAACTATTTTGGGTAAAACGTTATAAATAGTTGTGCCAGCTTAACAGTTAAGCTAGCACAACACCATTATTTCGCTAACCACTTGAGTTAGAAAATGTTGGTTTGTGTAAGAAAATAGTTAATAAATAGTTATTAAATACTGGATGATTTTCAATTGATTGTGCCAAAACGGCTGTGTCAGTTTTATATACGTTTTTGTCTTCGGCTCTTTGAATGCATCCTGAATATATAAAATATGTTTATCTACAATTATTTTTTATATTCAACTTATGAAGGCATAGATATATAATTAATTTCACTTCACATTTTCAAGAAACAGCTTTCATTGATTTAGTGAAATTTATGAAGAACTTTTTTCCTGATTTCATAAATGGATTTTTGATACATTTCAATTGCAGTTTAGATTCACTTGATTGAAAAATGATTTATGATATAGATAATGAATAGTGAAAATAAAAAACCATTTTGAAAATATTCAATAATATTCATTGTGTTCAGTTGCTGCGAGTATAGTTATTAGTCAATAATTTTATGCAATAGTTTTAATGAAGTGTAATCTACAAATTTTCAGTAATGACGGTACAAATTGTAATACCTTTTGCTTGTTTGTATTTTGTTCAGCATTTTGGGACCTTGTGTGAAAAACATTCAATAAACTTGATAAAACTTGTTGAGTGAATTTGCAGGATCCCTGAAATAATGTATTGAAATAGTAGATATCTGTTGGATAAATTCGAAGACTCTTCCTTCCTCTAATATCATTACTACCAAGGTATGGGAAAAGCGATTATAATTGATGATAAAAAATGATGTCTAAAAGATAATATATTTGTATATAACCTACAGCCATTTGTATATTTCAGTATATTAGTTGATTCACAAATTATTTCATAATAATTTTAGCAATAGGAGAAATTGAATATTACCTTTAAGGTTGTAAAAAATATAATATAAAGTAGCAAGTATGTGATAGGATCTTTTACCAAACTTACATCAAAATTAATGTCATAGTCAAAACGGGATGATTTATTGAGTATTTGGGCAAAAAAAAAAATTAAAAGTAGCAAGTCTGAAATATTTAAAATCAGTATTTTTCTAAAAACTCATCAAAATCATTATCAAATTCAAAACGGAATTGTATATTGGGAATTACGGCTATTTCTCCTGATTCTACCGTCTGAAGAGAAGATAACATTTAAATCTAACAAGTATGCTTGAATTGAGAGAATTAACTTAAGAAGATTTACCTGGGGTTCTGCTTCCAGAAATGGATCTATCTTTTACCTTTCCCGAATTAGAAAAAAAAACGAACTTCCGGAAAAAAAAACCGGAAATTATTTTTTTGCCGAAAAAAAACCGAAAATAGTTTTTTTCCTAGTTTTTTGCATAAGTTTCCAGAATTTCACACCGATCGCTATGGATGTTGACGATCTAAAAATGAAATGAGAAAGAAGTTTTCCGGAATATAACTTTTTCTGACGTAAAAAGGCCCGCTGAATCCAAAAAAGTGACCATCTCGTCGATCGTACCGCAGCTATGAGTCGCAAAGTTCCGGCGGAAAAGATGGTAATAAATAGCATCTTCATTTCATGTCCTATCGACAAGATGGTTACTTTTTCGGATTCAGCGGAATTTTTTACGTATAGAAAAGTTAGTTTCAGATTGCGCTCCGATGGTTTTTTCATTTGACCGGTGCGCCATCTATGATTTCTCTCGCCGTTATCTCGATTACTCAGGATTCACGGTGAATCTGTCGGATTGAGATACCACATATGCAATATTTTCAGAATCTACGCGGCATTTCCCACATGTTGGTTCAAACCGGGTTTTTGAAGATATTTTGTTCGAAAATAAGACTTTTTATTATTTCTTTGCGTATCGAAACGAAATACCGTTTCTAGACTAATTCGGCAATTCTGAATCGATTCGAGTTCGCAAAATTGCCCGGAAATAATGTTTTTTCCCGAAAAAAAAAACAAAATAGTTTTTTTCATAAGTTTCCAGAATTTCACACCGATCGCTCTGTCCCTGATTAAAATTTCAGTCTTGCTTTCCTGCTTATACACAAAAATAAAATGTGTTTTTTTTAATGAATAGGGCGCCCCTGAGGATTTCTCACAGTATTGCCTTTTGCGTAAAAAATATATTTTTATGTTTTTGTTTAAACACTTAGAAAAAAGTTGTGTAGGTTATTAATTATTATGATTTAGAGGTTAAATATATGTAACAAGAGAAGTACCTAAATATTTTTGCATAGAAAATCCTGCTGCTTATTATCTTCATCGATAAATTATACAAAAATATGACGGCTGGACCGAACCGCTCAGTAGTAATTTGGTTTGACGTTTTTTCAAAAATTCATGTCATCAGTAAATTGCTTCAATTTTTCAAATTAAACTTAAAGGAATACTTCGTATTCTAGCTTGTATAGCAAGAAAAAAGTCATTGACCAAAAAATTTCCTGTTATGTAAAAAAAGGGTGGGGCTCTCTTTACTTACTTTTCATAATAAATTTACCTTTACAAATAGCTAGCGATAAAAAACTTAAATAATAAATAACTCATATCAAATACCCCGCCCCGCGCTTTTTTTACATGAGAGGAAATTTTTTGTTCAATGACTTTATTCTTATTATTTTTAACTTTTTACTCCATATTGCTCTATAAGAGTGTTTTTTTTTTAGTTTTTTATAATATAATTTTTTTATCTTATCTTTAGCATCTCAATGAGAAGTTAAAAATTATACCATTTTGATAATTATAAATATAATTAATAATAGTCTTCTTTTATTTTTTCATTAGTTTTGGTTCATCAAACTTTATGAACGTGTCAAATTTCACCTTTCCAAGTTAGTCTTCAATGGGGTGTTTTTATTGTACTAAACTATGATGGTGAATTGGAAGAGGAGTTGTAGTTGGATCTCAAATTTCAGATTTCTGGGACAATATGGTGTGTAATGGTCTTGCTGGTGAATTGGCCAAACCCCTTGTCAGTCATTATAATAATGGAGTTACATTAAAGAATGAAGATGAAGGTCACTCTAAATGTACAGAAGATTCATCTACAAATAGTGTAGAATCAAGAATAGAGACACTGAAAACTGAGTGTGACGTTGATATTTATGAAGATGTCAAACCTAAAATATGTGAAGAAAAATCAAGTGAAAAAAATGAAAATGGGTCCGACTCAAACTCCATTACTGACATATCAATTGGAGCAGAAATTGGATCAAACTTTTCAATAGGTAAGGTGGTTTTTATTCAAGAGAAATGTTCTGCAAAATCAGAGTTGTACAAGAATGTATCTTTGGTGAAGAAAGTAAATCTTTATCACGGATCCATTCATTTTAAGAAGTTTTGTATAACATTGAAAAGCAAACAAGTGTTTTTTTCATTGGAGACATATCTATAGATATATAATTACATGTCCTGACTGATTCACTGACTTACAAGCAACGCCCAGACCAAACCTTTGGACCTATTAATAACCTGTTAATGGTCGTTTTCTCTATTTATGCATCATTGTGATATAGGAAACTATACACGAATGCAAATACTATTCAAATGTCAAATCATATTTACCTTCGCGCTGTCAAATTTATGTATTTTAAAATCCAAATATTGTAAGTTTCCTCCTGGTTGGAGCAAATAGATATAGAAAATTTCACATTGACCCCAGGAATGAGGTCGACGGAAAATATTTGTAATCAACTCGTATACAGTGTGACCCATTTAAAATGGAACCACCCCTGTAGAATACGCATTTTTCAATTAATCTCAAAGGCCCTCTATGGTTTTTTTTCTTTGTCAAAAACGGCAAAAGTTTATTGGGCAATTTTTGTTTTCAAATTTCACTACACCACTGGATTTGTAGTCGCTATAAATAAAAACCATCAAAATTTCATAAAAAAATATTGGTACAACGAAGTTAAACAACTTTAATTTTGGAAACAAAGTATTTGATAATAATTTTTTATTTAGATGATAGACAAGTAGATCACCAGTGAACTTGTACAGTGAAAATGACTGGATTTTCATAGCTCATTCCGTTCTACAGTTATAATTCCTGAAAGTATGGTAATGTGAGCGATTTGAGGTTGAAGCGATTTTGTAATAAAAATCTGACTACGCCACTGGATTTGTGCCGAAATTACACCTCAACAAATAAGAAATAGTGTAAAACATATTCGGAAGAGATACGATAAATGTGTCGAACTAAATGGAGGTTTGGTAGAAGCCACAAAAATTCAAATATTTAATTTTACAGTAATGTTTATTTTAGTTTTAGTTTTTGCTTAATGACGTTTTATTGTTGAATAAATACTTTAAAACTTGTTTCTGTTCATTTAGTTTTTATCGGCTATGGAAGAATGTACTACTGTATAACTTAAAATGAATTTAAAATTTTCTTTCTTTTCGAATACCCTTATAACCTACACTTAAATAAATGATTTTAAGGGAATATAATTCACAAATCCAGTGGCCTAGTCAGATTTTTATTACAAAATCACTTCTACACAAATCGCTCACATTACCATTCTTATAACTGTAGAACGGAATGAGCTATTGACCGGATTTTCACTGTACAAGTTCACTGGTGTTTAACTTTGTATCGACGGTGTTGCCAGATTTTAAATATGTCTATAATCTAAACAAAAATTATAATCAAATACTTTGTTTCCAAAATTGAATTTTAATTTTGTTAACCAATATTTCTTTATGAAATTTTATGGTTTTTATTTATAACGACTACGAATCCAGCGTGTAGTCAAACTTGAAAACAAAAATTGCCTAATAACTTTTGCCTTTTTTGATAAAAAAAAAACATAGTGTGCCTTGGAAATCAAACTGAAGTTATGAAAATTTGTGTCAAGATACAGTTTTCAATGCTTAATATTATTTTTTTTTTTAGATTGATTGAAAAATGCGTATTTTACAGGGTTGGTTGCATTTTAAATGGGTCACACTGTATTAGTGATCTCGAACATTAACGAGAAAGCGAAATATCTCGATCATTAATCGCCACCATTAATATACTAGTTGATTAAATAACTATTTTCTAACTTAAAAATGTTTTTCTTTTACTTTTCAACTACATATGTTTTCCTTTATGATATTCTTTATTTGCATTCTGTGAATCCTTCTGTGAGGATTTCTTGGGATGATAAATTAAAAAAAAATGTTATGGAAATAGCATCCTGACGTTTTCTTGTATGAATATTTCATTGGATAAATCTATTAATTAACTTTTTTTTTCAGACTCCAAAACTTGGCCCCAACAATATATAGAAGAGGTTGGAACAGCCGTGGAAAGAGACAATGGTACAAGGAAGGAACCTACAATAACTATCAATTCGAGTAATTGTCCGATAATTCAGAATTGCCCTCCTGAATCTAAACAGGAATTCAAAGAGAGACCTGATAAAGAAGAAAAACCATTTAAATGCCTAATTTGTTCGAAATCGTTTTACCACAAAGGTCCTCTTAAGGAACACGAGCGAATTCATACAGGAGAGAAACCATTCGAATGCAAAATTTGTTTAAAATCGTTTTCCTGTAAGGGGAATCTGACGAAACACGAGAGAATTCATACAGGAGACAAACCATTTGAATGCGAAATTTGTTTCAAGACTTTTGCAGATAAAAGCACTTTGCCACGTCACCTGGCAATTCACACAGGGGGAAAATCGTTTCAATGCAAAATTTGTTCAAAATCGTTTCCCCAAGAGAGGTATCTTAGGAGTCACGAGATAATTGGGAAAGGCCTTTCAATGCAAATTTGTTTAAAATCGTTTCCCAGGGGACTTAGGACACGAGATTCATACGGGAAAACCATTTCAATGCGAAATTTGTTCCAAGTTTTTTTCAGATAAAAGCACATTGACATGTCACGCGATAATTCACACAGGGAGAAAACCATTTCAATGCAAAATTTGTTCAAAATCGTTTTCCTGGAAGGGGATCTTACGAGACACGAGAGAATTCATTCAGGGGATAAACCTTTTCAATGCGAAATTTGTTCAAAATCGTTTTCCCAAAAGCGGTATCTTGCACAACACGAGAGAATTCATACAGGAGAAAACCCAGTTTAATACAAAATGTCCAAAGAAGCACATTTCTGCCAGTGCTGACTCTAGCCGAAATTAAAGCAGCTGAAGAACACTGTACTCTACAGGATCTTCAATGCCTGAAAAGTTGAAAGCCTCCAAGTTATCAGAGTAAGATACGTTCTCTGTACCCTGAAATCAAAGATGAGTTGTTAGATCTTATAGGAAGAACAATTCTAGCAGCCGAATTGACAAAGGACGACACAACCCGTAATTTTTTTGCCTTAAACATGATTACGTCAAACTGTTGATCCATCACGACCATGAAAAATGTCGATGTAGAGGATTGGAGCAAAATGAGGCAAACATTCTAGGTGATTGGAGCAGCGGTTCAATCGGAATTTTCAAATACCGGACATGTCGAAATATACTTTATTGTCAAAGAATAAAAAGTGTTCTTATTGGCAAAGTTAAAAAAGTTTAAGATTAAATGTAGGCAATAATATATAAATCACTTACAGTAACTACATATTAATGGAGTCATATGCGCCTACGAACTTATTTGTCATCATTACACAAGAGTATAAAACATACGATACAAACATATAAAAACACACATATATATACACAAAACTAGGAATATTGGGGTAAGCAGCAATGAAAAAGTAAACTCTTTAAGGTTTATCCAAGCTTTCGGAAATGTTTTTTCCCTCATCAGGGAGACTACAATAGATGAAAAAAACCAATAGTAATACATATTCAAGTGCGAAACAATATGCTACTTACAACTTTGTTGAGGTTGGTTTCAATGATGTTAAACATATTCATCTAACATAGTGATACAAAAGAAAAAACGTAGATCAATGAATAAAACGAAGTTCAAAGTTACTACAACCTCATTAGCGTTGTTTAAAATTATATAAATATAAATGTGTAATATAAATGTGGTGTGACAAGTGAGACTGACAGGTTAGGAATGAATCTTGCAATTATATTTAGGCCAACGACACCTGACGGGTGTCATGTGGAATTAGTTACAGTGGTGCCAACCGTTAGATTAGTACCAAATGATGTTACCTGTTAATGTTAAAAAGAACTATTATTTTATATTATATTGTTGTCAATTTTGATTGATATCTAAAGACAATAAATAAGAGATCTCGCTCAAATGGTTAATTTTTATATATATATATATATATATATATATATATATATAATACTACACTGGTTGTCAATTTTTATTAATATCTAAAGACAATAAATAAGAGTAGATCTTACTCAAATGGTTAATATCTGTTTTTTTATTTATACAATTGTTTTTCTTGGGAAATGGAAGCCATTTCTAAGAATGTTCTCTTAGATGTATGTGACTCTGTCGCTAGCACTTTCACTGAATCGTAATTCATCTGGTGGTCAAATTTATTCACATGTTCTGCCAAAGCACATCTTTCAGGATGCAATCGGCAGTCACTTTTATGAGAAATTATTCTGTTCGATAATGATGTTTGCGTTTGACCAATATATTGTTTATTACAACCATGACAAGGAATACTATAAATTGTATTTGACATTGAAAGTAATGGATTTCAACTTAAGAATAAATTGATCTGATTGTTAGAACTGTTTTATATGACATTATAAATTTTTTAGGATTGTGAAATAATCTGGAGAGTTTAGGAGTGATCTCTCTTATATATGGTAATGAAGTGAAAAAAGGTTGAGTAGGCGTATTGTTAGTTTCATTGTTGTTTGAGACAATGTCCGAGTTATTACTGTTTAGGGCTAGTACTTCTAAGTGAGACGAAGTATTATATAGAATGTTATTAAGTAAAGTTCTTGGATATGAATTTTCTATGAAAAGGTTAAAGATAATGTTTAAATTCTGTTTATGGAATTTAGGATCTGAGATTTTCAGTACTGTTAATTTCATTTGTTTTACCAAGTTCACTTTCATAGACTGTGATATGAATGGTAATTTAGGTATCTTCCTGAGCTGCATGGTTTCCTATACCAATCTACCAGTAGCTTGTTTTCTGTTGTCTGTATAAGCTTGGTATCAAGAAATGGTACGGAATTTTCGCTGTTCTCAGTTTTAATTGTGAACTGGATATGAGGATATTAGCTATTGAAAGTATCGAGAATCTCATCCAAACCATCATTCGGTAATACTAATATAATATCAACATATTTTTTATAAAGTTCAGATTGAAAGATAAAACTGTAATAACATTGTCTAACAAATCATCCATGACGTACGCTGCTAAAATGGGCGAAATGGAGGCTCCCATTGAGGTACCAAAGGTTTGTTTATAAATTTCATTATTGAAAAAAAAATAGGTATTATCAAAAAAAGTCAACAATTCCAAAAATGTTTCTTTGTTAATGAGGCAGTAATTACTAATACGATCCCAGTTTTTGTGTATTGCTCTAATAAAAAGCATCCAAATAAACATTGCTAAAAAGGGAGACGACATATAAACTTGCCAGAACGTAATTGTCTGGAAGTGTTGAATTATTAAATTTATGTGACTTCGTTATCAAGGTTGTATGCATTAGTTAAAATTTCTGTAAAAAAATAGGCTATTCTTTCAGTAGGGACTCCTATAGAAGTCACTTTAGGTCTGACTGAAAGGGTGGGCTTATGCATTTTGGGTAGAGAATAGAATTTTCATCAGATCAATCATTTATTAATTCAAATTTCCGAACGCAGTGCTGTAATTTTTTAGGTACCACACTTTTACATTTTCACGAAATCTACCATAATCATAAATTACATATACATCAGAAATTCCAAATGAGAGACACTTCATCTGGTTGCAGTTTTGGAACCCTACTTATGTACATTATTATGAATGGAAAAGAGAGAGACCCACAATATTCGACCAATGGGTTTGAGTTTTACGCCCCCTAACGGTGAAAATATAGAACCATACTTGAGTACATTATGCCATGTTGCCAAGTTAATTTGAATTCCCAATGTAAAACTAAAACTGAAAATATAGAACCATACTTGAGTACATTATGCCATGTTGCCAAGTTAATTTGAATTCCCAATGTAAAACTAATGCCAAACGAAAGATTATTTAGCAATACGCATGCGTTAGTATCAATCAATCGGAACGTAGTCTTGATTTTGTTACGTTTTACTGTCAAATGTTACTTTTTTTTAGTAGGAGTTTGTTATTATTTTTATTGGTTGAAAACACTGGTCATCAACCATTATAATTGAATTGGAATCAATGTTTTTGGTGATTGTCTTAATTTCTTCAAGAATATTCCATAATGGCTTCAGAATACTACGAGTGCAAAGAAAAACTGTCCATAATGGATATTAAGAAAGGCGAAAATGATATTTTTGTGAAGGAAGAGGTAGAGGTCCCCGAAATCAAACCACTTAGTAAATTTGGGGATGAACAAAACGCAAATGGAAATGAGTTTGATGCTATTTATTTAAAGCTAGAAATTGTGGAGGAAGTTCCAACTGAGATCAAATCGTTCAGTGAATGTGAGTATTTAATGATTGTCTAGACCAAAATGAGAAAAAAAGATTTTATGATCTCGATTCAAATTCGATGTTACACGCAGAAACAGTGTTGAAGACCCCAAGAATCAAAGTTCTCTCCAAATCGTGAGTTTCCATTGAGCAGTAAGTATTGAATGTTAACACTTTCGCGGACAGTTGTCAGATCTCCCACTGGGACATTGAAAAACTTATGTATGAGTCCAGCATGTCGCTGCAGCGGTGGTCATAAATGAAAATACTTTTTTTTAAATCCATTTTGGACTGGTCATTCAGTGAAATCGTATTTTTTCCTTCTGAATCCGAAGTCAAAACAACTACTTTTCGAGATACGTACTTTCAAAAGTACAAAAGACTTAATTTTCAGTGCTTTGTTCGACCACTGAAAATACTCATCATTCGTCCATCTTTTAACAAATGACAAAAAACAGCCGTTTTCTAAAATATTCAATTTTCTTCAGAATGTAAATACAATAGTGATTTTTATATTCACGATGTTGATTGTCTTAACTTGACAGTCGAAAGTCAAACGCTACCATAGTTGCATTTTGTTGACCCCCAATCTCTAGGCTATAGCCCAAGGCACGCATCCGATGTGCCTCTGTCCGGTCTGCAGACGAACGAACCCGGTCAATATCTTACTTAAAACCAACCTAACTTGGCTAACATTGCTATCGAAGTTGAATGCAAGCCAACCACCTTACCAAGTCAAGCTTAGCTCTGCTCGCGGACACTTTGTTAGCGTTGACTTTTTAACCGACGAAACCAAAAAGGAGAAGGTTCTCTAGTCAACGCGTATATTTTTTTTTTTTTTTTAATGTATGATCACGCATAACTTTTTACTGAGACGTCCGATTCCGATCATTCTTTTTTCAGTAGATAGGGTGTACTTCGAAGTTGGTTCCATTTGAATTTGAAAGATGAAATCCACCCCTAAGGGTAGCCAAATTAAGGATATTGATCACTCATTCTCTGAATTCTGGTCCGTTAACCGATTCTATCAGCTACAACTTTGTACTGGGATCTTCGATTTGGACGATTCTTCTTTTATCAGATAGGGTATACCTCATAGTTGATCATATTTGGATTTCGAATGGAATTATCCACCCTTACAGGTAGAAAAATAGGGGATAATTGATTTTTCACTTGTGAACATTGGCACACATATGTAGTTGACAATGACAGATCGCTAGTGTCATTATCACAATAAATATATTCTATGAGAGGATGGAATGATATACAAAGTAATGAAATAAACTAACCAGAACAACAAAAATAATTTATATTACAACAAATAGTAAAAGTAGATAATCATATTATTTAACTGGTAATAGTTGAAGTAAGGTGGGTAAGTATTTTGGAAGAAATAAAAAAACAAGCAGTTAGTAATTAGTAGATTTCCCCACAAAAAATTGAAAAATAAAAACTTTTTAACAAAAAATTAAATCGACGAAATACGGAACTGAAAAGTAAAAAATAAAATAATCCTTCTTAGTCTCAATAACTAAGCTCCTAAACTAATGTAAGTAACTAATTTTGAGTCGGCACCAAACAAACAATCAACGAAGATCATTAAATTACTTCAAAAAAATTATCAGAATGTCACCGCCCAATTCGATGCCATCATTTTACGCCTTACCTAATTCATTTGCTTGTTTGTTTGGCGCCGACTCAAAATTAGTTACTTACATTAGTTTAGGAGCTCAGTTATTGTTGTTAGTTCGTCGGATTCATTTTTTGTTAAAAAGTTTTTATTTTTCAATTTTTTGTGGCTGAAATCTACTAATTACTAACTGCTTGTTTTTTTATTACTTCCAAAAAACTTACTTATCCACCTTACTTCAACTATTATTTGTTCTCGAGGAGGTCAGACGTGTGTGCTCTCGATTCGATTTTGATTATCTCCTCCAGTGGCGTACCACTTCAAGTTGTCTCACAAATGGATGCGTGTAGCTGCTGCTCGAAAGCAGTTGAACCACATTTATTATTGAAATGTTGCGTATGCTTCAAAGCTTTCTACAACGCTTGTGCCAATATAAGTGCTTCTGAGACCAGGCTCATCAACTCAAAAAAATCTGTTAACTGGACATGTGCAAGATGCGACAAAATTGGCAACGACATCAATTCTCTCAAAGCAGCCATAGTAGCTCTTCAGGATGAGATTCGGAATATTAGACCGACCGAAAATACTACACTTGGTAATACTGAATTCGAAGAAGTTGTTCAGGAAGTTTTTGAAAGACAGAACAGAAGATGTAATATTTTAATTTTTGGAATGAACGAATAATCATCAACAATTTCCAAAGACGAACGGATCGATGCCGAAAGAACCGAAGTAACAAAAGTTTTCACTTATCTCTCTCCAAACATCAACTCGCAAACATCCAAAATGCATAGACTGGGCAAATTTACAAAGATAGAAGGACCAGTAAAAGTTACCCTGAACAGTTTTGACGATGTTTTAGACTTAATAAAGAAGTCCTCGAATCTAAGGAATTTGCCCTTCAACCGAATTTCCTTATCGTTCGACAGAACACACCAAAACAACTCGATTTTTACAAAAAAGTCAAACAAGAACTAGAAGAAAGAAAGAGAAATGGTGAGAATAATATAAAAATTAAACATATTAGCGGTACTCCAAAGATTGTGAATTTTTAAATACTACACCCAATTGCTACCTTACATGTTACTACCAGAATGTTCGTGGGCTCAATTCGAAAACGAATGTATTCTTTAGTGCCATCTCCTCTCGGGAGCTTGATATTATTTGTTTGAGTGAAACGTGGCTTTCTCCTACAGTTTTTGATGCTGAACTCTTTCCCAGCCATTATAACGTTCTCAGATGTGACAGAAAATTCATTGAAACGAACACCAAAAGAGGAGGAGATGTAGCCATAGCTTTCCAAAATAATTTGAAGTTCAAATCTATGGACTTATTACCTATAATTTCTGAAACACCGTGTATAGATATGGTTGGTGGAAAACTAATTGGCAGTTTCAGCCTTCTCATTCTGGTTGTCTACATTCCACCAACAATATCTTTGAACGAATTTGAAGAATTCATTAACAATCTCACTTTGTTAGATTCCCTCCATGATGAAAATGTCTTGATAGTTGGAGATTTCAATCTTCCTCACTTCAATGATGACGCAGGTGATAGTAAGAGCAAGGTCCTGAAAAACTTCATGGAAATTTTTGAGTTGAAACAGTATAATGAGATTAAAAATATGTACTAACAACCGAACGTTGGATCTTGTTTTAGCAAAATTCAATTGTGTTATTGAAAGAGATTTAGAATCTCTTGTAAAAGAGGACAATCATCACCCCTCCCTCATATTCGAGGTTAGAACCTCACATAATCAATTCAATAATTTTTCCAACCCCGGAAATATTTCAAAATGTTTCAATTTCAGAAAAGCTGATTATCCGACGATGTACCAACTTGTGGCTGAGATTGACTGGTCTCATTTATTAGAACAAACAGATGTTAATTCTGCCTGTCACTGTTTAAATGATATATTATACAGAATTTTAATGAAACCGTTCCTTTAAAATCCAATCGTAACCGTAGGTACCCGCCCTGGTTCACACCGCTTATAATAAAAAGTATACATGAGAAAGAACAAGCTCATAAAAACCATAAAAAATACAAAACAACTTTTTATCGCGATAAATTCAATTCATTAAGATCACAAGTAAAAATACAAATAGATAATGCATATAAAAACTACGTGAGTGGTACTGAGAATAAAATAAATGAAGATCCAACCGCATTTTGGAGCTTCATCCAAAATAAAAAAGGCAAATCCAGAATTCCAGGAGTCCTGAAAGATAGCCGTAATATTTATACCAAACCCCAAGAAATAGTTGATGCGTTTGCTAACTATTCTCGATACCAGTCACAATAATTGGCCAAATATAAATATCGAAATTGTCAACGAAAAAGATGTGAAAGAAGCAGCAAAGAAATTAAAGAACAAACTTATTGTAGGTCCAGATCAAATACCCAGTTTTCTAGTGAAAGATTGCATCAACCCATTACTAACTCCATTGCTTTACATCTTCAATCTGATTTTAAAAAACGGGCAATTTTCCGAACTTATGGAAAATAGCACGAGTTTGTCCCATTTTGAAAAAGGGTGATGTTACTATGATTGAGAATTATAGACCGATTTCAGTACTGTGTAATTTTTCCAAACTGTTTGAAATTATTTTGTACAGAACCATCTATAACTCTGTTAAAAACATTATCTCCGACGATCAGCATGGCTTTGTTGAAAAAAAGTCTTGCGTAACTAATCTTGCATGTTTTTCACAAGTTGTGTCTGATGCTCTAGATGTGGCTCAACAAGTCGATGTCATTTACACCGACTTGCAGAAAGCTTTTGACCAAATTGATTTTTATATACTTCTTCAGCGACTATCATCATTTGGCTTCTCCGAAAACTTGATAGAACTATTCTCCAATTACTTGTTCGATAGGAAACAATTTGTAGAATATGAAAGCTATAAGTCAGCTCTATACACCCCCAGTTCCGGAGTGCCTCAAGGATCAAATCTAGGACCACTTCTATTCCTACTATTCATCGATGATCTCGCTAAGAACATAAGCTGCTCTAAGCTACTCTATGCTGATGACCTAAAGATATTCAAAGTAATTAGTGACTGTGAAGATTGTCAAAACTTACAGACTTCAATCAACTTAGTGTTTGATTGGTGCTCAAAAAATCATATAAAACTAAATATATCAAAATGTCATGTTTTATCGTTCACTAGAAAACAGAAAATTATTGAGTTTCCTTATGAAATAAATGATAATGTTGTTGACAGGATCAATGAGATCAAAGATCTCGGAATTACTTTCGACCAAAAGTTCACTTTTATACCACACATAAATCAAGTTGTCTCCTCAGCTAATCGAATGTTGGGTAATGAGAAACACTAGGGATTTCAACAACATAGAGGCAATTCTCACACTTTTTTACGCATATGTGAGGTCTAAACTTGAATATGGGGCATTGATATGGTACCCCATTTATGATTGCCACACGCATCAAGTTGAAGCTGTACAGCGAAAATTTCTTAAGTTCCTGTTATTTAAGGTAACAGGGAATTATCCAGAACAGGGAATTGACTATTCGGTGCTTCTTGACAGTTTTGATGTAATTTCCCTGGATACACGTAGAGTTTTGTTACTATTTCTTTCTTCATAATTTGACGCACAATAATATTCTTTGTTCTTTGCTCTTACAAAAAATTAATTACCTCATACCACGTCTGAATTCCAGATATGAAATAACATTCTATTGCAAGGCTTCTCGAACCAATGTGATGCGTAGATCGCCTGTGTCTTTGATGTGTTGGAATTTAATCTGATTTGTGACCTGTGTGACTTAAATAGCAGTTCTCTCGAGCATATTTTTTCCTGTATAATTGATAGGACACAAAATGAATGATTGTATCTGGATAATATGATTTAATTTAATTTGTTTTTTTTGTTATTTTAAGAATTTTCACTACAACTAACATGATTTAATTTGATTTAATTTAATTTAATTTGTTTTTTGTTATTTTCAGAATTTTCACTACTTTTCCTGTAATTGGGTGTATACCTGTTGGAAATAAAGATCTATCTATCTATCTATTACCAGTTAAATAATATGATTATCTACTTTTACTATTTGTTGTAATATAAATTATTTTTGTTGTTCTGGTTAGTTTATTTCATTACTTTGTATATCATTCCATCCTCTCATAGAATATATTGATTGTGATAATGACACTAGCGATCTGTCATTGTCAACTACATATGTGTGCCAATGTTCACAAGTGAAAAATCAATTATCCCCTATTTTTCTACCCGTAATCCGAATTATTGTTTAGTCACAATAGTGACAATCAGTTTTTAGATGCAAGTTCACGCTACATCACCAACATTGACCAATAGACCAACACCTGCACCAACCAATTGAAACCACATGATTGGCTGTTTCGTCTTCCACAGACACATACATTCAATCAAAAGGGGACATTTTGAAATTGAGGATTTTCTTCAAAATACGTGACTGCCAAGATTTTATTTTTTATTTTCAAGCTTTCAGAGAAATTAACCATAAATGTGATATGCGAATAAAAGGATGATTTATAATGAATCTCTAGTACATTTGAATGGTAATCAAATTATTGAGTTTGTTTACTATTGGTTTTTATGCATGGACACACATCCCCCTTTATTTCCGGAAATCTCTGTTCTATGAAACAATGTTCGACATTTTACTTTCGAAACGATAAAAAGCATCTTATAGGTCTCCGTCAAACCTGTGTAGATATCATAACAATATTTTCCAGTGACATTAAATTCTGGTTTTAATAAATATTGCCGCAAAATACAGAAAACAAACTGCCAAGATATTTTCTGGAATTTTTCTGTTTAATTCTTTTGGGGCCTCTGTAAAAATGTCAATGATTTCATTGAAATTTAATGTTCAAAACAATCTTAGGACAAAAACTCGTTCAATATCCAATGATTGCAATACTATAAAAAATAATGATACATAAAGAAACAAGCTAATATAATTGTTAATTAATAAAATGGCTCCATTTTTACACACATTTTATTAGCTTCACCTGTAGATATAAATGTATGTAACGGAATCTTTCAAATTAATTTTCACCCACTTCCAGACGAAATTATTTGAAATTTTGCACAGGTATTAAGAACCAATGACAATACAATAATGACCAGGTATTCTCACCAATATCGTCGAAAAAAAGTGTCTACTTTTTACATTACAAAGATTTGGTGACTGCGCTGATCTGGTTCTCAGCACTTTCACCAAAAATTAGTGAAAACTTCAATCCCATGTGGATGAATCAATCGAAGAGTTTTTCTCCCGTTAGTATTTTGTAGCAATATGCACTAAAAAGTTGAAAATAAAATAATAAATAATAATTTAAAAAAACTAAAAAAAAACAAGCTTGTATAGCAAGAAAAAAGTCATTGACCAAAAAATTTCCTGTTACGTAAAAAAAGTGTGGGGCACTCTTTACTTACTTTTCATAATAAATCTACCTTTACGAATAGCTAGGGGTAAAAAACTGAAGATAAGGGGGTAGGGGTAAAAAACTGAAGATAACTGATATCAAGCTTTTTTTACATGAGAGGAAATTTTTTGTTCAGTGACTTTATTCTTATTATTTTTAACTTTTTATTCCATATTGCTATATAAAAGTGTTTTTTTTTTAGTTTTTTATACTATAATTTTTTTCAACTTGTTATCTTCAGCAACTCAGTGTGAAGGTAAAATTTATATCTTTTTGATAATTACAAATATAATTAATAATAGTCTCTTCTTTTATTTGTTTTTTTTTCATTAGTTTTGATTTATCAAACTTTATAAACGTGTCAAATTACAGCTCTCCAAGTTACATAGCTTAGTCTTCAATCGGGTGTTTTTATTGTACTGAACTATGATGGTAAATTGAAAGAGGATTTGTAGTTGGAACTCAAATTTCAGATTCCTGGGACAAAATGGTGTGTAATGGTTTTGCTGGTGAATTGGCCAAACCCCTTGTCAGTCATTATAATAATGGAGTTACATTAAAGAATGAAGATGAAGGTCACTCTAAATGTAGAGAAGATTCATCTACAAATAGTGTAGAATCAAAAATAGAGATACTCAAAACTGAGTGTGACGTTGATATTTATAAAGATGTCAAACCTAAAATATGTGAGGAAAAATCAAGTGGAAAAAATGAAAATGAGTCCTACTTAAACTCCATTACTGATATATCAATTGGACCAAACTTTTCAAAAGGTAAGGTGGTTTTTATTCAAGAGAAATGTTCTGCAAAATCAGAGTTGCACAAGAATGTATCTTTGGTGAAGAAAGTAAATCTTTGTCACCGATCCATTCATTTCTAGAAGTTTCGTATAACATTGAAAAGCATACAATTGTTTTTCTCATTGGTGATATTAATATACCTATACATATGTAATTACATGTCCTGACTGATGCACTGACTTACAATCAACCCTGAAATTTTGAGGACATAATATATAACCACTATTTATAAGTTTTTTTGGATATTGTATCCCTAAAGGGGTGAGAAGGGGGGTGAAAGTTAAAGTAGCATTAGTTTTGAAATTGACCCCGGTTTTTAGCAATAAATCCAGCAATATTTTTATACGTAACCCTGCTAGCCCCATATTCTGTAGGAACGTCAATAAAGAAGAATAATTAAAAATGTCATAAATAAATATTCAGTTTCAGCAATTTAGAATGCAACTTGCAATGTTTTTTTGTTTAATACCTACTCAAGTAAATGATAAAATACACTATATTAATATAACTTTTTTTTTATTCAAAAAAGGAAAATATATTCAAAATAGTAACAATAATGATAAAAATAAAAATGGTATTGCAGGAGGGCACAAACAAAATTTACAATACATTTTGTTGTAAAAATTGAAAAACTTTTTGACAAAAAATCAAACCGACGAAAAAAAACTGAAAAGCAAAAAATAAAATGAACATTTTTAGTCTTACCTAATTATGATTGCAGACATACGTTTCTGTAGTTGTTTACTTCATTTTTTTATCCTTTATTTTTGTATATGGGTACAGATTTTTTCTTACGTGATGATTTCTTCTACTTTGTTCCAAAAATGTTATGCAAATAGCATCCTGACCTTTTCTTGTATGTAGATTTCATTGGATAAATCTATTAATTTACCCTTTTTTGCAGACTCCAAAACTTGGCCCCAACAAAATAGAGACGAGGTTGGAACAGCCGTGGAAAGAGACAATGATACAAGGAAGGAACCTACAATAACTATAAATTCGAGTAATTGTCCGATAATTCAGAATTGCCCTCCTGAATCTAAACAGGAGTTTGGAGAGAGACCTCATACAGAAGAAAAACCATTTCAATGCATAATTTGTTCAAAATCGTTTTACCACAAAGGGCGTCTTAAGGAACACGAGAGAATTCATACAGGAGAGAAACCATTCGAATGCCAAATTTGTTTGAAATCGTTTTCCTGTAAGGGGAATCTTACGAAACATGCGAGAGTTCATACGGGAGAAAAACCATTTGAATGCGAAATTTGTTGCAAGTTTTTTGCAGATAAAGGCACATTGTCATGTCACGCGATAATTCACACAGGAAGAAAACCATTTCAGTGCAAAATTTGTTCAAAATCGTTTTCCTGGAAGGGGGTTCTTACACGACACGAGAGAATTCATACAGGAGAGAAACCATTTAAATGCAAAATTTGTTCAAAATCGTTTTCCCAAAAGGGGTATCTTGCACAACATGAGAGAAGCCATACAGAAGAAAACTCATTTTAATGCAAAATGTCCAAAGAAGCACATTTCCACCGGTGCTGACCCTAGCCGAAATTGAAGTTGAGGAACACTGGACTAGACAGAATATTCAATGCGTGAAAAGTTGAAAGCCTCCAAGTTATCAGAGTAAGATAAATCCTCTGAACCCTGAAATCAAAGATGGGTTGTTAGTTCTTATAGGAAGAACAAGTCTACCAGGCTAATTGACAAAGGACGACACAACTCGTAATTTTTTGCCGATTTTTAAACAATCAATCAATCAATCAATCAATTTATTCATCATAAAATATACATATAAATTCAATCACAAGGACCAAAGACAGATGCATGTTTATAACAAGTCACAAATAAACATCAAAACAAAATAAATTAAACATCAAAACAAAATAAATTAAACATCAAAACAAAATAAAATAAAATACATACCATTAGATTAAAATATATTATAAAAAATTAAGAAATTATCTTTGCAGGAACATACTTTTCGGACAATATATCATAAAAAGGTAGAAGACGTGAATGCACAAGAGACAACAAGAGAGACAATCGTATATATAAGTATGTATATTGAATACAAATAAAATCAATTGCATATATCGCGAACATAACACAAATTATACCAAGTACTCATCTATAGTGTAGCAGGCCTTCTGAACTAGCTGTTGTTTCAGTCTTGTTTTGAAAATATTTAAATTGAGGGAGCTTTTAATATGCTCATCAAGAGAGTTGTATAATTTACAGCCAGTAAAAAAAAAAAAAAAAAAAAAAAAACTTTTTTGGTACAGCGTAGTCCGGTGATTCTCAGTGATTCAAGTTCCAATAATTATTGTTGTGTACCTCAATGTGACTCTTGGCAAAACGATACCATTATACTGGAATAAGTTTTCATAATGTTCCTTGAGAAAATCAATGAAACGTACTGGTGCAGACTAATCTAGGATTGAGTGAGTCTATAGACAGACGACGGGCTCTTAGGATCTTGAAGAATACAGTTCCTTCCCAAAATGTTCCTGTATCGTGTGTGGCCAAGAAAAAAAGTGAACTTTTGAAGAGAGTTGAGAAAAAAAAGAGTTAAGAAGAGAAAAAAGATATATTATTCGACATACCGAAGATTATTCATGAGTATGGAAAAACAGTTACTATATATTTTTATATCTAGGTGATAAGGACACATTTTCACACTATCTTGTTTGTTTTAGATGAAATAAAAAAACTGTTTTTGTTAGTTTTATTTTCAATTCGAACATTCACAAATAATGTGTAACATTTCTTCAAAATAATTCATAACAATAATTCCCGATGACTTCACTAAGCTGTCCAGAAACCGTGAAAAAGATTTTTTTTGCAAGCAAATTAGAACATACTTTGTCTCCTTCGAAGTGAGTTTTCGCAAATGATATTGTCTTAAGATTTAAATACACCACTTCACTAGAATCTTGAAATGAATAACACTACACAAAAAAACCGCAAAATAATACCAAATAGAAATATTTTAAGAAAAACTCCAAACACAAGTGTATAACCTCTGAGAAAACAGACAAAATGTACGTATGTCTGGTTTGAATTTTCGCCACTCTGGCGCTGGCATCTAATTTTGAATTGGTCGCATATCCATAAAAAAACAACTACTTCCCTGGCTAATGCCTCGACGGATGTTGAATGACATCCAGTGGATAAACGTTTAAAGTCCTACAAGGCCCAACAAACATTTGCAAAGTACCTCATAGGACTTTGCAAGTTTATCCATCGGATGTCATTCAACGTCCGTCAAGGCATCAATCAGGGACGTAGCTATTTTTTTATGGATATGCGACCATCATACACCTAAAGCCTACCAAAAACTAGGGTTTATAATTCGCAACTCCGGAAACTTTGAAAGCATCAGCACAATAATCAAACTGTATAAAGCTCTAGTGAGGCCTCACTTAGAATATGCCTCGATAATCTGGTCACCACTGGCCCACTGCCATTCTGAACGTATCCAAAAGAAATTCCTTCGCTACATATATGTCAAATCAAATAATACATATCCCAACCTCATTTCGTATCAAAGTATGCTGGACTCGAATAGACTTCAAAAACTATGTGATAGAAGAAAACAACAATCTGTGATTTTTATATACTTCTTAATAAACAACATTAAATATCATAAATGTACACTTATAAATGCTATAAACTTTTCTGTGCCAGAAGTCAAGCTTAGACCCAAATGTGATAAACTTTTTAGTATTAAGTACCCATCTGACAATCCTTTAAGCCAAATGTTAATACTTTGTAACAACCTCTTCAAAGACAAGGATGTGGATTTCTTTAATACTGATGTGAAAGCCCTAAAGGAACTTACAATGTAATGCTTCACTCCCACCCCCTTGTCTAAAATTTTACTCATTAACTTCTGTATGTATCTGTCTGTAATCTCTGTATATATATATTTTTATTTTATTTTTAGTTTTATTTTAGTGTTAGTGTTAAGGAAACTATATTGTCTTGCATTTTAATTACTCCTGAGTGTTCTGTAAGACTTTAATTAAATAAATAAAATATTGCATAGATTTTTGTAGTCAGCTGTCTTCAGGGATAAGACATTTTTCATTTTTAATAAAATAAACAAGTAATGAGACAGATGAATAGCGATGAAAATTATAATTTTTAATCGGCGAAACCAAAAAGAAGGAGGTTTTCTAGTCGACGCGTATATTTTTTTTTATGTTTGACCACGCCTAACTTTTTACTGAGACGTCCGATTCCAATAATTCTTCAGTGGATAGGGTGTACTTCGAAGTTGGTCCCATTTGAATTTAAAAGATGAAATCCACCCCTAAGGGTAGCAAAATGAAGTATATTGATCACTCACCCTCTGAATTCTGGTCCGTTAACTGATTTTATCAGGCATAACTTTGTACTGGGTTCTTCGATTTGGATGATTCGTTTTTTTTAGATAGGGTATACCTCATAGTTGATCATATTTGGATTTTGAATGGAATTATCCACCATTACGGGTAGAAAAATAGGGGATAATTGATTTTTCACTTGTGAACATTGGCACACATATGTAGTTGACAATGACAGATCGCTACTGTCATTATTTTTGTTCTCCTACATCCGTCACAATCATTATATTCTATGAGAGGATGGAATGATATACAAGGTAATGAAATAAACTAACCAGAACAACAACAATAATTTATATTACAACAAATAGTAAAAATAGATAATCATTATTTAACTGGTAATAGTTGAAGTAAGGTGGGTAAGTATTTTGTAAGTAATCAAAAAACAAGTAGGTAGTAATTAGTAGATTTCAGCCCCAAAAAATTTAAAAATAAAAACTATTTAACAAAAAATTAAACCGACGAATACGGAACTGAAAAGTAAAAAATAAAATAAACCTTCTTAGTTTCAATAACTAAGCTCCTAAACTAATGTAAGTAACTAATTTTGATTCGGCGCCAAACGAACAATCAACGAAGATCATTAAATAACTTCAAAAAAATTATCAGAATGGCACCGCGCAACTCGATTCCATCATTTTACGCCTTACCTAATTAATTTGCTTGTTTGTTTGGCGCCGACTTAAAATTAGTTACTTACATTAGTTTAGGAGCTTAGTTATTGAGACTAAGAAGATTTATTTTATTTTTTACTTTTCAGTTCCATATTTCGTCGGTTTAATTTTTTGTTAAAATTTGTATTCATTTATAGCCTAAATTAGCAAAGAAAATTTCAAGTGATCCATAATTGCATATTTTCTTCCAAATAGACCAAAATAGTATATATTTATATTTTGGAGTTTCATAAATGGTGTATTAACACAAACTCTTGAAATAGTAGTCCAGAGTACTATTTCAAATTTCAATATCCAATTATGTTTTTATTTTTTATGTGAATAAGAAATCTGGCTTATCTACAAAAAAATTATTAGTTTAATGTAAGGCACTTTTTTTGTTCTGTTTGGAATTTGCAATAAATAAATAAATACATAATAATCACTTTACACTTGGTATGCAAATTCTAGAAATATATATATATATATATATATATATATATATATATATATATATATATATATATATATATATTTAATCTAGAATGGAAAGATAAAAATACATATTAGATTACAAATATTGCAGATTACCTATATTCTAGACATCACAGTACATTTCGCCATTTTCAGGTAACTATCATCATGGAAAGTGAAGTAATATCTTAATAAACTGTCCATTAAAGACCAATCAGTCAAGTTTCTCATTCAAGCTTTGAATTGCCTCAACGATCAATGAAATTAATCATTTCTAAATTCAACTCATTAGTTTCAATATTCTGTCTATTGGCGAATGAGCGACATAATTTGTTGAATTAAAGGGTATATTTTTTTTTTATGTTCTGGTTCCCACGAAAAGGGATATCCTGTAATGTTCAGAGAACATCGTGGGAACCTAGGGAAAGAAGGTAGGAGTTGGTGTTCTTCTTAAATTTCTGAAGGTTGTATGCCTCGGGGAACACCTCCCTAGGCAATGAGTTCCAAAGCCTCGCTGTTCGTTGGATGAACGAGTCTTTGGAAAGTGATGTTCTGCAGGTCTCCAAAGTGACCACGAAGGGGTGTGATGACTGAACTTGACGGGTTAATCTCGAAGAGACTGCCAAAGCAGGAACGATTGTTGATATTTCAGAAGAGCATCGCCCATGAAAATATCTATAAAATAGAGACAAATCGCCAACTTTTCTGCGGTGTTCCAGACTAGTGAGCGAGTTTGTAAGCGAGGCATCACCTTTTTTGGACAGAATCCAATAGCCTCAGGATATGTTTAGGTGCCGCACTCCAAATATGGGAACAGTATTCCAGGACAGGTCGGATCTGTTCCTTATAGATCATAAGCAGCTGACTGGGGGTGAAATAGCTCTTGGCACGAAACAAAAAACCAAGTTTTTGGGATGCACTTTTGGCAATGGACCTCACGTGATTTTCCCAGGAAAGGTTATTGCTGATAGTAATACCAAGCATCGATATGGATGGCTTCAGTGGTATGGTTACTCCTGACAAAGTTATGTTAGGCACAGTGAGATCGGCTTTTCTAGAGAAAAGACATGCTTGTGTTTTGTTTGCATTGAATTCTACCAAGTTATTAGATCCCCATTCAAAAATTGTTGCTAAGTCCATATTTATATTATTAACATTTCTTCCTCGTTCATTTCTGGTTTCACGGGCTGATATAGGGGCCCTGGAAGAGAAAGCGGTATGGAGGGTACTATCATCGGCAAAGCTGTGTACTGGACATGAAGTTTCTTTCAACAGGTCGTTGATGTGAAGTAGAAATAGTGTTGGTGCGAGAATAGATCCTTGCGGAACACCAGCATTTATGAGTAGAGTGTCAGATGAAACTCCATCGACCACTACATGGAGAGACCTGTTTGAGAGAAAACTAGCAAGCAGAGAACACAGCTGAGGGGGCAAGCCATAAGCGGAAGCTTGGCGAGTAGTCCCTGGTGCCAAACTCGATCGAACGCCTTGGAGATATCTAATGCCACAGCTAAAGTTTCTCCATACTTTTCAATAGATAGCTGCCATATATGTGAGACGTAAGCGAGCAGGTTACCAGTTGATCTCTGATGGCGGAAGCCATATTGCCTATCGTTGACAATTCCTGAGTCTTCCAGATATTTCATGAGCTCGATGTTGATGGCTTTTTCCATGACCTTTGAAATAATAGATAGCAGTGCGGTCGGTCTGTAGTTGCTAGGTAGGGCCTTTTGCCTTTTTAGGGACTGGCTGTACTCTTGCAATTTTCCAATTGGACGGAAATACCCCAAATTGTAAGAGTGGTTGAACAACTTGCAAAGAACAGGTGTTAGTTCGGGGGCACATTTCTTGAGAACAATCGGCGGGATTCCGTCAGATCCACAGGCTTTGTTGGTGTTGAGACCCAGCAAAATCTTTCTGATAGTACGTTGGCGAAAGGTGATCTCGGGCATGTGACGGTCAATAGGTGTAATGTTCGGGGTTGTTTTCCCGATGAATCCAGAGTGGAATTTCCAGCAAATAGGTGCGCAAAGATATTGGCTTTTCCTGGGCAGTCGTTGCTAGTGTTCCATCTTCTTTGGTTAGAGGAGGAAATGAGCTGGAAGTGAAGTTTCTTCCCACAGCTTTGGCGAAAGACCAAAATGAACGGGATCCGTTAGGACATTCAGCAAGTTTTGATCTTATTTTGGCATTGTGGGCATCTTTTGAGCATTCTATTGTCTCTTTGCATATGCCTCTAGCCTCGACATATGCTGCTCTGGTCTCAGGGCCCGGATTTTTTAGCCATCGATGGTATGCTGCCTGTTTGGAAGCCACAGCTCTAGAGCAGTTTCTGTTAAACCAGGTCTTATCGGATGATGTTCTTCTTTCGGTATTCGGTATGTAAGTTTGCATCCCCAACATGATGATTTCAGAAATTGTCTCAGCACATCGTGTTGGATCTACTGAAGAGAAACAAACTCTCTTCCATGGAAACGCTGAGAAAAACATACGAAGACCTTCCCAGTCGGCCGAATTGTAATGCCACATGAGACGGGGTGGTATTGTGCAGCTCGATGGTATATGGAAAGAGCATGTTGTGGAGATGAGGGTGTGATCAGAGTTTCCAAGTGGGGCACAAACTTCTATTCTATACGGGTCAGGATTGGTGGTGGGGTGTGATCAGAGTTTCCAAGTGGGGCACAAACTTCTTGGCAGACTGGTTGTTGACATCAGGGATGCGGGTTGGTAGCTCGACCAGTTGTTCTAGACCATGAGTGATGGCGAAGGCCTCGGCTTGACGACCTGCATCATCTGTTTTGTTAGAGAATTTGAGCCAGGCAGCGTTATGTACATTAAAGTCTCCCATGATTATGGTTTCAGCTGTTGGATGGTTCTCCTGAATGTAGTCCAGTTTCAGTGATAAAAACTCAAAGAGGTCGTTATATGAAGGTTCATTAGGTGATAGGTAAAGGCAGCAGAGGAACTTAGTCAGTTTGGTATCAGATAGCTTGAACCACATCACATCAAAGTCTTTCGGTTCCAAACTCTCTTCACGCTGGCATGAAAGGTTAGCCTTAGCGTAAAGGCAGACTCCACCTTTGAACCTGAATCGAGAATGGAGTTCGTAACCAGGACAACGCATATGGACCTTGTTGGTGGACGAGTTTACTTGTGTTTCTGTTAGAGCCAGAATATCCGGTTTTTTCGTCTGTAGGTGATGGTGGACGTCATTGATGTTCTTGTTGAGTCCGCGGATGTTGCAAAAATTAATTTTTAATGTTGAGTCCCCTCGAGTACCTCTCGCCCGGAAATCCGAATGGAGAGGTATTTTACTTCCGGAGTGTTTTACTCTAGGAGACTTCATCATTATTACTATTAGGATGCACCTGAAAATAAAGGAGGAATTGGGGAAAAGGAAAGAGGGAGACCGGAAAGTATCGACCGAACACTGAAACATGGAATGATCCATTTCACAGCACACAAAGTCGATATGGTGGTATTTCACCGGGCGATGAAACCATCTTCCACCTACGGTTATCCTTTTAGTCGCCTCTTACGACAGGCAGGATTTACCATGGGGCTATTCTAAAGCCGACCCCAAACAGCTCATATATCTTAGTGTTGATATGTGTTGATAGTGTTGACATATATCTTAGTGTTGATATTCAAGTTGCATAGTTAGCATTCAAAATTTCATGTTAAAAACTATAGAAAAATTACTAAAAAAATTCCATAATAATGATTTTTCACGAAAAATAAAATCACTCTTCAATAACAACAAACCTGTTATTAAAATACCAGATTGATGAGGTTACTTTGTTGTGTCAGTGCAAAATTCGACAGATTTTTTAATTGAAATGGTTTTTCTCCTGTATGAATTTTCTCATGATGCAACTGTTTTTTTACTGCAAAACTCTTTGAACAAACTTTACATTAAAATTGTTTTTCAACTATGTTAATTCTCTCCCGTTTCGTGAAATCTCCCTTCTAATTGAATTATTTTAGACAAATTCCTTGAAATGATTTTTCACCTGTATCCTAAGATACTCCTTCAAGGTAAACGATTTTGAACAAGTTTTGCATTGAAATGGTTTATGCCCTGAATGAATTATCTTGTGTCTCATAAGATGTTCCTTAACAAAAAACGATTTCGTAGAAATTTTGCATTGAAATGGTATTTCCCCTGCATGAAATTTCTCATGTCAGACTCTCCTAATAAACGAATATGTACAAATTTTCATTTGACTCGGCCATTACTTGATGGAAATTCATAGTAATTTTAAATCACAACACACACGATTTTATTAAATTTACATGTTTCGCTAGTATATTAGCTTCTTCAGATGAATGTACAATAAACTAAATATACAATGGCCAACAGTTTTATACCAACTGCCTAAGGTCATTATCAGTAATTACCTCCTAACAAGTTAAGTATCGACAATAATCTACCAAAACATAAAATATATCCTCAATTGTAATAATTACAAAGGGATTTAATCTAGGAAAACAAATTCAAAAGTGGTGAATTATTCAAATCAAGTTGGTCCGTTGAGTAATAAGTTCGAATTTTTCAACCTATTAATTTTAACATTTCCAACTGATTTATTTTAATACCTTTATTTAATACGTGTAAAATTTCGAAATCATCATTGAAACAATGGTTTTCCTCTAAGAGGTGATTGGAATATGTTGAATTTGTTTTCTTTTTTACATAACTTATATGATGTTCATGGATCCTATCTTTAAATGTTCTACCAGTCTGTCCAATATATACCTTAGGGCAAGTTCCTCACTTAATTACAAGACAAATATATGGATTACAGTTTTAAAGTTATGACTAAGTATAGGTCAATCCTTGATGATAGAAAATCATAATCGAATACAAAATATATTATTACTAAAATAGGATACAAAATCAGTAAGGTCATACAATAATACTATGAAGTGAGCATAGTGCAAAAGAAGTTTGTTGTAATTAGACTTGCATATTAATGAACTTGTTTCTAATTATATTCTTGTAATGTCCAAATGGAACAACAAAAATATCTCATTCTGAATAGAAGTTATTATAAGTTTTACAGATGTTATAAACTGGGGATTTCACCAGAACGTTGTTTCTTGGTAGAGGTAGGTAAAAGCAAATTTCATTTTTGCTAATTAGTCTTGGTATGTGAAAATCTAGTTGAGATAACAATTCAGGGCAGTCTATCATATTATGAATCAATTTGTATATGAAAATACAAGCATATTTGTTCGTCTATTTTCTAAGGATAGAAGGGAGAATCTCTATTATCGGATCCTTGGGATGGGTATACTCCATCCAATTTGTAGGCCATGTATTTCATAAAGACCCTTTGACAAGATTCTAGTTGTTGCCTATACACATTGTATATTGCATATCGGGGACCAGATCAAGGAGCCATATTCCAAACGGGATCGGACATATGAGTTAAAAAGTGTTATAAAATATTCCCGATTTTGAAAGTCTTTGCAGGTCCTGAAGATAAGACCAAGCATTCGTTTTGCAGAAGATGTAATCTGGTTAAATTGTGAAGTGAAGCCAAGTTTCGGATCGAATATGATAGCCAAATCTTTAGTATCTGTACTTTGTTCTAGTGCGATATCATTTATTGAATAGTCAAACTGTACATTATTGTATTTGAGAGTGTATTTCATAAATTTACATTTTTGAATATTCAATGGAAGCTTATTTAGTAGGCACCATTCTTGTATTAAATTAATTTCTTTCTGTAGTATAAGACAGTCTTCAATTGTTTCAATCAGTCTGAAGATTTTCAAATCGCCAGCAAAGAGTAATATGTTGCTGGATATATTTGAATTGATATCATTTATGAATAAAGAAAATAGTAGAGGAGCTAGATTGCTTCCTTGAGGAGCGCCACTAGTTGGAGTGAATTCAAGTGATTTGTGTCCTTTGTATTCTACAAATAGAGTACGATTCTGAAGATATGATTCAAATAAGTTCAACAGAGGACTATCAAAGCCTAGATAGTTTAGTTTATTTAATAGAAATTGATGATTCACTTTTACAAAGGTATAAATTGTATCAATCTGTAGCTGTTTATCTAACGCAATGCTGACCATTTGTGTAAAACACATGAGATTTGTTATCGTAGAACGTTTGTTGATGAAACCATTTTGATCTAGAGTTATACTATTCCTCACATTGGGAAAAATATTATTATACAGGCACATCTCAAAGATCTTTGCAAAGTTAGACAATAATGTTATGGGTCGATAATTCAGAATGTTATTTGATGCCCCTGACATATTTTTGATACTTTCCATCTATCGGGAAAACATTCAGTTTTTAACGCCAAGTTGAAAATTAATTGAAGAGGCTTTGCAAGAATATATGCACAGTCCTTTATTAGAAAGCTTGGGATTTTGTCATGTCCAGCAGTGGATTTTTGTTTTAGTTTCTTGAGTGATTGCAAAACCTCTTCTTCTAAGAATGAAGTTATGCTTATTGAGGGAAAATTTGTTGGTTTGATAGAGCGGTTTAAATGTCATGATCAGTAGCGTTGATTATTTCTGAGACAGTATTCTTATCCACTGTATTATCAGCTTCAGGCAAGCCAAATATCATTACATTCTTTCTTCGAATTTCGCATTGCATTTAATTTCTGATGCAGATAGTTCGGAGCAGGCAAATTGATTAAGAAATTAAGCTATTTTTTCTGTAGTCTGTACACAATATGTGGGTATTCTATAATTTTGATTAGAGTTTTTGGTGGTAGGAAAAACTTCATACATAGCTTTTAAATGGAGTTTTTTTGAGAGAATAATATCTATCAGGTCAACTTTATATCCATTGTTCACTGCAATTGGTTTTATGATGTTAGGTTCTTTTTTGAAATTATCATCTGAAAGGGAAATATTAATCTATGAATCATACTATTATAAGCTGCAACTTTATGTTGGTAGGGATGGTTAGAATTGACATGAATAGTAATATCCGTGTGGGAGGGTTTGTGGTAAATTGAAAATTCATGTTTTTCGTTTAGTTTGGTTTTTCAATCAATCAAAATATACTTTATTGTCTAAGATAGTTTCTTGTTGACAAAGCTTTGTGAAAGGGACATAAACAATTATTAATAATTAATAATAAAAATACTTACTCATAAATACAAATATATACATCACATATACAAACACAACTAATAACACTTCCTAAACATGGTAAAATGTTATTAGTTCATTGTCATACTACACGTTAAAATTTCAACAATACTCAACAATTAAAAATTACATTTAGACATATAAACTACATTCAGTAGTCAGAGGAATTACAATATAATAAAATAAATAAATGGGTGTACAGTGCTAGTCATACATAATCTAACTAAGGTTGTCACTATAGAATTCCTGCAGGTTGTAATATGCCTTTTTGAGAAGGATATTCTTAATTGAATTTCTAAATGGTGCGAGATTTACTGTGTTCTTGAGAATGCCAGGTAGGTGGTTATAAATCTTCCTACTCTCAAATATAAGGCAATTTTTTGTCAAAGATGATGTTGGTATGGGTATACTAATATTATTGTGTTGACGGGTAATATAACAGGGTCTATTCTTTGGCTCTTTTGATTTTGTTTTATATATTAAGCACACTGTTTCGAGAATAAATATACAAGTTAGCGTTAAAATTCTATGTTCAATAAAAAGAGGCTTACAATGAACCCTTGAACGACATTTACAAAAGTACCTCAATGCTCTCTTTTGAAGTACAAATATTGAGTTCATCAACTGGTTAGAGCAAGAACCCCAGAAGGAGATGCCATATCTTATGTGAGATTCAATCAGTGAGAAGTACGCTATTCTGCCTGAATTGAGGCCAAGTTCATTGGTAATGACTCGAACAGCATAACAGCCTGATGCTAATGTTTTACTCAGTTTTTTTATGTGCGCTTCAAATTTCAATTTGTCATCTAGGTATAAACCTAGAAATTTGGTGTGGGGTTGGCTAGTTACCCTCTGATTGCCTAAAGCTAGGTTATCAAAGTTGAATTTAAAGGTTAGTATGCTTGTTTTCTCAATGTTGAAGCACAGCAAGTTGGAGCCACACCATCGTTTAACTTTCTCCAAATCAGAAGTGATATTTTCTTTCAAGAGTTCAACATTTTTTCCGTGCCACATTATTGTGGTGTCGTCTGCAAACATGGTGAATTTTCCGGAAATGTTGATATTACCAAGATAATTTAAATAAATAAGAAAAAGAATTGGTCCCAATACCGAGTCCTGGGGAACACCATAATCAAGTCCAAGAAATTGATTTAGTTTTCTGATTCTATTTCGATAGTGAATTTTATTTATGGATTTTGTTGATATATTTATGAAAATTGTCTTTTGATACCAATGACATGTCGATACCAATACAAGAAATGTTTCATCAGTGGATGTCCATGAATCGATTGCTCTAGGTTATCCACAAAAATTTCGGCAAGTAAAGGACTTAAAGGGTTTTCCATAATTAACCCTTTTGAAGAAGAATAAATAATAATAGATAATGATCTTAGGTAGTAGGTATGAAACTGTTGGCCATTGTACATTTAGTTTATTGAACATTCACTTGTGCTTTTCTTATTATATATCAATGACATGACCAAGTTGAATATTCCAGGGAGTTTCACCCTATTTGCCATTCATTGGCATGAGAAGAATGAGGCCAACCTATTTCAAACCATTTCGAGAGATATTGACCGCATTAAAGAATGGTTTGACTCGAACTTACGATCACGAAATATATAAAAAAAGGACGTACTATGCCTCCGTGGCAATCTTCTTGAACTGTTACTAGGAGAGCATACTATAGTGAGAACAGAAACTACAAAATTTCTTGGACTGCAGATTGATGCCTCATTGAAATTCGATACCCACATCTTAAATCTTAGCAAAAAGCTGGCCTCGGGATGCTATGCAATACGAATAATTTGGCATATACTGCTACCAGGTCAGCATATTATGCCTTTATAGAATCCCACCTAAGTTATGTAACAAACCTCTTTTTAGAACAATTTCCACTCTACAGAAAAGAGCAGTTAGATATTTGTGTAAAGCAAAATTTAGGGAACCTTGTCGGCCTCACTCTCACGTCACTTTTCATTATCGAATCAGTCAGTCTAGTCCACAAAAATAGAATCAAATTCAAAAATAATTCATCAGATTACATAACTCGACAACAAAATCATATGAGATTACCTTTGCCATCAACTAGCATAATCAAAGATTAGAGAGAGAGAGAGAATATACTTTATTATCATAAGAAACCAAATTCTTGTTGACAAAGTTTGCTTACATCTAAAAGTTTTAAGATATGTTTAGTACATACTGGTCAATGATTAATATAAAGTAATAAGATAATATATGTCAGTTTCCTACTAGTTAATATGTAAAAACATGTATAAATAAAATAGACAGCATATACAATATAAAATAGACAGCAAATACAATATAAAATAGACAGCGAATACAATATAATTACACAAACAAACAGACATTGTATAGACTAGCCGATAACAAATAAATAGGATATTGTGAAGTGTTAGAATGTGTCCGAATAAAATTCCTGTAAATTATAGTAAGGTTTATTTAACAGCAAGTTTTTTACGGACTTTTTAAAAATGTTCAAATTGGCTGTGTTTTTGATATAGGTAGGTAGATGATTGTACATCTTGCAGCCATTGTAAATAATAGAATTTTTTATCAGTGATGATTTAGGAAGTGGCAGACTTACGTTTATAGCTTGTCGAGTGACATAATGTGAAGGAAGTTTGTTAAACGTGTTCAGATGTTTCCTAATCAAATAAACGGTTTCCAATATAAAGATTGCTATTACCGTAAGTATTTTTAATTTGATGAATAAAGGCTTACAGGAGTCACGAAATTTAGCTTTGCACATAAACCTAAGCCCTCTTTTTTGAAGAACAAGAATACTGTTCATGCAGTTATCATTACATGCACCCCAGAATGGGATGCCGTACCTGAGATAAGACTCAATTAGGGAATAATAAACGACTCTAGCTGCACACGATCCCAACTCATTAGAGACAATCTTGACTGCGAAACACCTAGACGATATTTTTTTCCTCAAGGCCAGAATGTGATCCTCGAATCTCAACTTCGTATCAATAACCAATCCTAGGAATTTTGTGTTGAATATATTTTCAATAACATTTGACCCAAGGGGTAAGTCATCAAGTAAGCATCGGAAGGTTATTAAGTTGGTTTTTGAAATATTGAGGACAAGACGATTAGAGTCACACCAAACTTTAATACTGTTGACATCATTATATATCACCTCTTTGAGTTCACTACTATTCTTGGCGCGCCAAATTATTGTGGTGTCATCAGCGAATAGTGTAAACTTTCCAGATATGTTTATATTTGACAAATCATTAATATACAACAAAAACAGAACTGGGCCCAATACTGATCCCTGGGGCACTCCACAATTTATAGAAGATTTTTCTTGAGGTTACTACTATCTGGCTGCGATTTGATAAGTACGATTTTACCCAATACATTGTTACTCCTCTGAAACCGTAACACTCAAGTTTCTGCAGCAGTATTTCATGATTTACGCAGTCGAAAGCTTTAGACAAATCACAAAATACTGCTGCCGCAACATCACCATTGTTGAGTTCAGTATATACTTCATAGAGGAAGGAAAATATAGCATCATTTGTATTTTTACCGGATTGAAAGCCAAATTGTTGTTTGCTGATGGTACCATTTTTTATCAAGAATTCCATTATTCTTTTTTTCACTAATTTTTCTATTATCTTGGCAATTGTGGGAATTATAGAAATTGGTCGAAAATTTGCCGGATTCTCGGTGTCTCCCCCTTTATGGAGAGGAATTACAAGTGATGTTTTTAAAAAGTCAGGGAAATAGCCATCACGAAACGAATTATTAATCAGACTTGCAAAAATACTGAGAACATTGTCTGGGAGAATTTCGAAGATTCTCGCCGATTCCCGAGGATTTCTTGTTATGTATTGACTTTATAACTGTTTTTAGTTCCTGAAGATCTGTATCATAAAGTAGAATGCTATCCGCAATTCTTACGTTTGAAAGGTAATCAAGTGGATTTTTATCGGACGATAGTTTGTCCGTTAACTTCTCAGCTACTGAGCAGTAATACTCGTTTAGAGTGTTAGGATTTAGGGAAATTTGATGTGTATTTGAAATTTTTCCTCTGAGCTCATTAATAATACCCCAACTTTCCTTAGGCTTGTTTGCAGCTTGCTCAATTCTGTTTTTGTAGTATAGATCTTTGGCTAGCCTCAACATTTTCCTGTAAATCCTACGGTAATTGCAGAAGTAAGAGTGAAAGAGATGATTATCAGTAAATTTTCTGATATAATGCAAGGACCGTAAGTTTTTTGAAGATGTTTTGATACCTAGAGTTAACCATTCTTTATTCTTTTTTGGAAATTAAAAATAAATTTCTTATAGAATGCAAAGAAATATCATTTTATCCATTAAGAACCAGTATTATTTAGGCATGAGGATAAAAATTTTCGTAATTTTTTTTGTTATATACTCTGCCGGTTTTTTTTTTTTTTTTCGGAATTGATTTGAAATGTGCAAATGATTGCTTCATGATCTGATAGACCTGATGGTATGATTACAGTAGACACAGTTTCATCATCAAAGTTACTGCACACATAATCTATAATAGTTGCAGAGTGCTGCGTTATACGGGTAGGAGTGTCTATGTGCATGGTGATATTAAAGGAACTCATAATGTTTGAAAGAGACTGGGTAGCTTCCGAGTTCTCATCAATGAAATTTATGTTGAAGTCACCGGTTAGAATAATTTTGCTATTGGGAGGAAGTCTATAAAGCAGGGATTCTAATTTAAACAGGAATAGATTTATGTCAGATGTTGGGGATCTGTAGATACAGACTATGTAAATATTAATTATTTTGCAGTGAATTATAAAACACTCAAATATTTTATCTTCCAGCAAGTCATTCAGAATATGTTTGAAGTCATAATTTACAAATGCAGAGTTATGAATCAGGATCATAGATCCACCATGTATCGTGTTAGTCCTAGAATAAGCTGCTGAAGTTGTGTAATTAGATATATGACATTGTTCACCAAGTTCAAGCCAGTGTTCCGTTAGCAGGATTAAAGATGTACAACCACCTACCTACTTATATAAAGGAAATTACAGACCACAAAAAATTCAGGAAGTGTCTCAAAAAGTTACTATCCACAAAAGCTTATTATGAATTGGAGGAATATTTTAGTGGGGTCTTATAGTATCATACTATAGAATTAAATTGTAACCCTTATAATTGGTCCTATTCAAATACAGATATCTGCCTTTAACATTGCTTTAAAAATACTATTATTATATGTTATGCATGTTTTTTATATTCATTATGTTGTTTGTTGTACTTGTACCTTTACACCCTATCATTGTATACAAGAATTACTTTTCTTCTGACAAAGCATATTCATAAGTCAGACTTAAAGCCAATTTGTCATTGCGTTCCTCAGGGTTCGGTTCTTGGCCCGTTATTATTCATCATTTATATGAATGACTTATATAGCTTTATTTCACCAACAAAATGTGTTTTGTTTGCCGACGACACAACCCTCATATGCTCAGACAAATCATATACTAGTTTACCTCAAATGATGGACAGAAATAAAAATTTAGCAAACACTTGGTTCACAGCAAATAAACTGAAACTATACGATGAAAAAACCCAGAATATTGTGATATCCTCAAACACCCGTGTTACTCTAGGAGACAGTGTTAAGTTTCTAGGTATTCTTATTGATGCTAGACTTAGTTGGTCCAGCCATATTGAAGACTACTCGTGTTTTATTTGTTCTTAGACAGTTGAGGAATGCTGTAGGTTTGATGACACTGAAAATAGCATATCATCCACTATTCCACTCAGTTATTTCATATGGAGTTTTGATTTGGGGGCATTCCACAAACTAAATCACAATTTTCAGATGTCAGTAAAAAGCCATGAGAATCATGGCAAACGTAGGATATAGGGAACATTGTCGTCCTCTTTTTATTCAATTTGAAATCATGCCACTTCCTACATTACATATTTATGTTGTGTTGTTGGAGATTCACAAGAATATTGAGATGTTTCCGAAACACTCCCACAATCATGATTATTTAAGAATATCCGCATGTTTATTGAATAATACAAGACATAGGTTAGCAGTTAGTCAAAAAAACTCGCTAAATTTGAATTCATACAACTGTCTCCATCCTTCAGTTAAATCTTTGGATTTCAGAAATTTCAAAAATAATATTAAGAGATATTTTCTCAACCACTGTTTCTACACAATCGAATAATATGCTGCTGTAGCTGGTCAATTCATAGTTCTTGAATTGTAAAAGCTGTGATAAAGCATGTTCTCATGTTTGTTGACTTTTTTATATTCATATTTTATTTTATTCCCAATCATGTGACACTGATCATTTTAAGAAATTTTGTTATGCCAGTTTTATTTATAAAATTGATTACTTTTATCTAGAGACGTTGTTGCTCATTTTAAGAGTTTGACATAGTATCTATAGTATAATAATAATAAATATAAATATAATGTTTATTCAACAACAAAGAAGTACAATAGTGTATATAGAGGTACAATAAACAGAATATTTGGACATATGATGAATATTAATTCAGTTTAGATCGTGAAATATATAAATAAAATAAGATAAGATGGACTAAAATTTAAATAAAATAGAATAAAGTTGTAATAAATAATATAAAGTTGTGAAGTTATTAAAATGGTAAGTTATATATACAATCTTAATTTGACTTAACTAGATAAGTGTGTGGATAGTGTATATAGTGTATAGATAAAAGGAAAATAGTCGATAAAATTAGACATTGGGAACATATAAAATATTAGAGATAGGTGATATAATCATGTAGTAAGAGATAGTGTAAGGTAAGTCTTCAAGTGTGTGATTACGGTATACAATTGATTAAGGTTAGAGGTTAGGCATTGTGATGGGGGGGAGTTTTTTACAGCGTTTCTAGTATGTTGTGGATGGATTCACGTGTTTGGGACATGATTAATTTTTTCAGTTCTTTTTTGAATTTTAAGGGGGATTTGATATTTTTGATCATTTCGGGTAAATAATTGTAGAATTTTGGGCTGAGGTATTCGAGGCTTTTTTTGTCCTATGGCTTTGAACAAGAAAAGGGGAAGGGTATTTTTGTTGTCGGTTTCTGGTATTGTAATTATGTTCATTTTTTTGTAGGTTAGGTTCAGATTTATGTTGTTTAATGTTACAATTCTTGAAGAATAATTGCCTTGGATCCAGGAGTCCGGTTTCAACATAAAGTTCGTCTGACAGGTAATCATTTTTCTTCCTAAAAATTATTTTTAAGATTTTTTTCTGAGTGGTTTCCAATTTTTTAAGTATGGTTTTTCCAACTCCGCCCCAAGACATTATCCCATATGTAACATGGGATTCCGCTAGCGAGTAGTATAATATCTTCAATTGGGACACATTCAATATATCTCTGAGGATTTTGCACTTGAACATAAGGTGCTGGATTTTTTTTATTATGAAAGCTTTGTGTTTTTCCCATCTGAGATTGGAATCTATAATTACACCTAGGTATTTCATTTCCTTACATGATTTTATATTCATGTTTTGATCTATATACAGATTGTGGAAGTTTGGAGAAGATGCTTTATTGGTGTAAAATGGTAGATAAAAGGTTTTATCGAAATTGATTGTTAGGAGCTTATTATCAAGCCATTGTTTGATTTTCTTGAAATCATCAGCATATGTTGTTATTGTTCCGCAGCTCTGGACAGAGAATAGTCCGTTCAGGTATATATTGAAAAGTATTGGTCCTAAAATAGTGCCTTGTGGTACGCCAACTCTATCACTCGGATTTCACTCAATGTATTGTTTATTTTCACGCTCTGGTGTCGGTTCGATAGGTATGATTTAAATAAGTTGAGTTGATGTCCCCTGGTTCCCATATCTTCCATTGATTCCAGTAGTAGAGTATGGCTTACAGTATCGAAGGCTTTCGATAAATCAATAAAAACACGTAGTGATGGTCTACTCCTGTCCAAGCTGGAGTAAATTTCTGAAGTGAGGTTCAAAATTGCATTTTGGGCAGAAATGCCTTCTCGGAAACCAAATTGTTTTTCAGAGAGTAGTTTATACTTTGTGAGATACTCTGAGAGCCGTAGTTGCAAGATTTTTTCAAATACTTTTGCAAAGTTAGTTATCACCGAGATGGGTCTGTAGTTGGTAACGTTTTTGTGGTCCCTGTTTTTGTATATTGGAAACACAATGGTATGTTTAAATTTTTCTGGAAATGTACCCGCTATGATACTTCCATTTAAGATGAAAGCTAGTGGTTCCGATATTGATTCGGTGGTTTGTTTTAATGTTTCGGATTTGATCGCATCCACTCCGGGTGTCTTATTGTTTTTGATAGATGTTATGACTCTTATTATTTCTATAGTATCTGTGGGCTTGATGAACATGGAATTCGCTATAGCTATTCTTTTTGGATTATTGCATTGTGGATTTGATTTGCTAAGTTTTTGCCAACTGAGATGTAATGTTCATTGAATGTTTGGCAATGTGTTTGGTTTCATTTATTTCCTGTCCATCATTCGTTATTGTCTTTATTGTAGAGTATTTTTTGTTCTGAGAACATATTTCTTTCACTGTGTTCCAGAGGCATTTAGTATTTTTTGCATTATTTTCAATTTTTGTTTTATAAAAATTACATTTGGCTTGTTTTATAATGAATGTTAGTTTGTTTCTATAGCGTATGTATTCATTTTTGAAGTTGTTATTTAGTGGGTCCCTTAGTAATTGTTGGTACATTTTATCCCGTTTATTGATAGATTTAATTTTTTTTTTTTTAATTTTTAGTCCATAGTAATGTGTATGTTTTTTCAATTTTTTGTTCAGTTTCAATATCCTGTAATTGTAAAACTGGTTCCCAGCTCACGGTTTTTAATAGATTTTTCAGCTTATTGTAATCTATCATGTGAATGGGGCTTTTATTGTTGCTTTGTTGTTGTTTAGTTTCATGTTGTGGATTTTCGATTATTATTTGTAGGGTAACGATAAAGTAGTCTGTCAAATTAGTTTCTATTATGCAAGGTAGGAGATTATTCTGGTCACTATTTGTTTTTATGAAAATATGATCAATACATGTTTGTGTAACCCTAGTGGGTTTATTGATGGTTGACGAGAAACCTTGTTCGTGCATTACATTGAGGTATTCAACAGTTATTCCATTTTCGTCCATAATGTCGATATTGATATCTCCAATAAATAGTAGATAATCTGAATTGACATGTAGCGCGTTGAAATAGTTTTTGATATTTTCAATGAATTCATTTGCATTTGATGAAGGTGATCTGTATCCACGGTATAAGATATTGGTTACAACAATTCGGTTATTATTTGGGAGATCTATTATTTCGTGGGAGAATTCTAGGTCTGACCTGATATATATTATCACACCGTCACATTGATTGTATTTTTCATCATTGTATAAGGTATCGTATTGTTCTAGCTTATATAAATCAATGTTTTTCAAGTTTCCTTGTTTCTGTTAATACAATACATTCAGGTTTGCAAGATATTTGTTTTAAGAAACATTTGAGACCATCTATATTTTTATTGATACTACGAATGTTATTATTTATTAGCTTGAAATTAGAAGAGTGTTCATTGATTTTCATTAGTTCGTTATATTCTGTGCAGTTTGCTATAGTTTGTGTAGTTATTTCATCAATTTCATATTCTCTTATATAGTAGTCCATTTTGTTGTAATGTTATGGGGAGTTTATATGGGGAGGAATGTATGGGTATCAATAATATTATAAGAATATATACCATAAATGTATTTTGTATATAAAATGGTCAAATAAATTACTCTACTCTATTCTGATTCTGAAGCTACTAGGCTAGCGAAACATGTGAATTTAATAAAATCCTGTCTGTTGTGATTTTAAAGATTATGTCCAAGTTTTACCTTGAAATGGTTTCTCCACTGTATGAATTATCTCGTGTCTCTTAAGACTCCCCTTCGCGATAAACGATTTTGAACAAGATGTGCACTGAAATGGTTTTTCCCCTGTATGTATTCTCTCATGTATATCAAGCCCCATCTTCTGGCTGAAGGATTTTGAACAAGTTTTGCATTGAAATGGTTTTTTCCCTGAATGAATTCTCTCATGTCGTGTGAGATTCGTCTTCTGCGTGAAGGATTTTGAACAAGTTTTGCATTCAAATGATTTCTCCTCTGAATGAATTTTCTCATGATTGATAAGAATGCCCTTCAAGGTAAACGATTTTGAACAAATTTTGCATGGAAATGGTTTTACCGCTGCATGAATTCTCTCATGTCTTGTAAGATTCACCTTATGCCTGAAGGATTTTGAACAAGTTTTGCATTTAAATGGTTTCTCCTCTGAATGAATTTTCTCATGTTTCCTAAGACTGTACTTCCTGTTAAACGATTTTGAACAAATTTTGCATTGAATTTCCTCATATGAATTCTTTCATGTCTTGTGAGATTCACCTTCCGGTTAAACAATTTTGAACATATCTTTTCTCCTGTATGAGTTATTTCATGCCGCAACAAAGTATGTCTAATAGTAAACGACTTGGAACATACTTTACAATGAAATGACTTTTTTCCAGTATAAGGTATCTCATTAGAATCCTGTTCAGATTCAGAAGGATGAAGTTTTGGATAATATTCACGAGGGAGTTTCTGAACCATTTGAGTATTTATTGTAGATTCTGTGTCATTGTCCTTTCCCACAGCTGTTCCACCCACTTCTATATTTTGTTGCAGCCATGTTTCAGAACCTAAAAAAACGGAAGCAATTACGGGATTTTCTCAAGAAAAATCTTTCTACAAGGATTGATATTAGATACAGTGTGGCCCATTTAAAATGGAACCACCCCTGTAGAATACGCATTTTTCAATCAATCTCAAAAAAATATTTTGTTTAATATTAAGCATCAAAAACTGTATTTTGACCCAAATTTCCATAACTTTAGTTTCATTTCCAAGGCACTCTATGGTTTTTTTTCTTTGTCAAAAACGGCAAAAGGTTATTAGGCAATTTTTGTTTTCAAATTTGACTACACCACTGGATTTGTAGTCGCTATAAATAAAAACCATCAAAATTTCATAAAAAAATATTGGTTAACAACGAAGTTACAAAAACTTTAATTTTGGAAACAAAGTATTTGATTATAATTTTTATTTAGATTATAGGATTAAAAATCTGGAACACTGCCGATACAAAGTAGATCACCAGTGAACTTGTACAGTGAAAATCCGAAGTCAATAGCTCATTCCGTTCTACAGTTATAACTCCTGAAAGTATGGTAATGTGAGCGATTTGAGGTTGAAGCGATTTTGTAAGAAAAATCTGACTACGCCACTGGATTTGTGCCGAAATTACACCTCAACAAATAAGAAATAGTTTAAAAAATATTCGGAAGAGATACGATAAATGTGTCGAACTAAATGGAGGTTTGGTAGAAGCCACAAAAATTCAAATATTTAATTTTACAGTAATGTTTATTTTAGTTTAAGTTTTTTCTTAATGACGTTTTATTGTTGAATAAATAATTTAAAACTTGTTGCTGTTCATTTCATTTTTATCGGCTATGGAAGAATGTACTGTATAACTTAAAAATGAATTTCAAATTTTCTGTTCTTTTCGAATACACTTATAACCTACACTTAAATAAATGATTCTAAGGGAATATAATTTACAAATCCAGTGGCCTAGTCAGATTTTTATTACAAAATCGCTCACATTACCATTCTTATAACTGTAGAATGGAATGAGCTATTGACTTCGGATGTTCACTGGTGTTCTACTTTGTATCAACGGTGTTGCCAGATTTTAAATATGTCTATAATCTAAATAAAAATTATAATCAAATATTTGTTTCCAAAATTAAAGTTGTTGTAACTTCGTTGTTAACCAATATTTTTTATGAAATTTTGATGGTTTTTATTATAATATAATAATAATAATTTCTTTATTTCTTAAATTGAAAAGTACAGTTGTTGCAGTAATGTTACAATGTACAATAATTGGAGAGAAGTCAACAAAACCAAATATATATTAAGTATATAGATACAAGAGTACAAAGTCAACACAAGTCTAACAAGAAAATAAGTAAATATAAAATTAATTGGGTAATTTATCATCATATCATTGATGATGGTGAGTCACCTATATTTGAATTGAATGAGCTTTACTCATTTAATTTATATTGTCGAAAATTCCTGAAAATGTAACAGTTCATTTGAAGCAGCAGTTTCTTCAGCCTATATTTAAAAACATGAGAACTCGGAGAATCCTTAATATCTTCAGGAAGTATATTGTAGAATTATAGCCATTAAAATCTACACTTTTTTCATACAACGCTGTTCTATGAGCATTTGACACCAACAGACCCTTGGAACGAGTATTGTGGTCATGTTGATATGGTTGAAAGATGGATTTATGTTTATATACATATGCACAGGATTCTAGAATATATGTGCTGGCGACTGTCAGAATATTCAGTTCTTTAAATGCATTTCTGCATGACTCCCTGCATCCTAGTTGAGCAATTATTCTTATCACATATTTTTGAATTAGGAATACGGCTGCACCAGTGCCCCAGTTCAGAATTCCATAACGAATGTGGGAATGAAAATTGGCGTGATACAAGGTTTTCAATACATTGATACTACAGTGGTTAGACATGAACCTAATGGAGTAGCAACATTTTTTCAATTTATTACAGAGTGCATCAATATGGGGATGCCATGATAGTTTTCGGTCCAGAACAATTCCGAGCATATTTACTGGGCTTATAATTTCATTATTTAAAGGTATATCAATATTGTTTGGACTGCGAGTAGAGAATATGATGATATCAGTTTTGCTTTTGTTGAGTTTTAAATTATTCTGTTCTGACCAAAGATTTATTTTACTGTATATATCTGCTGTGGTTTTTCTCAAACTTTCCATATTTTCTTCTATTATTAGTATGTTGGTGTCATCTGCGTAACTGGTAACAAATGTTGAGGTGTTGTTGCTAATGAATGTTATAAGATCGTTAGCAAACACCAAGAAGAATAATGGACCCAGATTAGATCCTTGAGGTACACCCTGGCTAATTTCAGATTCACTGCTAATACATTCGCCAATTTTGACTCTTTGTCTTCTTTCTTTGAGATATGATGTAACTAAGTCATGTGGTACTCCCCTTATACCTGATCTGAATAGTTTTGGAAGTAACAATTCATGGTCTAGACATTCGAAGGCACGAGAGAAGTCTATGAAGAGACCTAGAACACACTTTTTTTGGTCCAGGGCATTGACAATTCTGGTTTGGAACTCACATAGAGCTGATTCTGTACTTTTGGACTTGGTGAACCCATGCTGTGATGGCGACAGAATTTTATTGTTCTCAAAGAAGCTGGTTAATTGTCTTTTTATATTTAGTTCAAATGGTTTAGAGAGACTTGACACAAACTAATTGCTCTATAGTTATCTAAATTGTTCCCATCACCTTTTTTATAGATAGGGCATACTGTTGCGAGTTTAACATTTTTTGGGTAGATTCCCTTTGAAGAAGATACATTTATGAGGAAAGTTAAAGGGCTGCAAAGTTCATACCGACATTTCTTCAGCAGGTTGTTGGAAATATAGTCATACCCACGGGCATTAGAGTTTTTTAGTTGTGCAATAAGCTCTATTACATCATTCTCACACACAGCCGTCATGAAGAAGCTGTTTACGTTTGACGGTACATTGTCCCCAAGAAATTTTGAATCATTCCTGTTTATTTCGACTAGTGTTTTCAAGAAATGTTCATTAAATTTTTCAGCTAGCATTGTATCTTCGAACGACTACGAATCCAGTGGTGTAGTCAAACTTGAAAACAAAAATTTCCTAATAAACTTTTGGCCGTTTTTGACAAAGAAAAAAAACCAGTGTGCCTTGGAAATAAAACTGAAGTTATGAAAATTTGTGTCAAAATACAGTTTTAGATTTTTCTGTACTCTAGGGAGTTGTTTTCATGAATTTATTTTAGTCATTTTCCCCTTAATAATTGGCTTGACGCCGACCATGAGATCGTGTTTATTCAAATTACTTTCTTCAAGTGAAACTTAATTTTTTGATAACCCTCGTGATACCGAGAGTAGAAGGGATTGATATGGGACATCCAATTTTGACATTCAGTATGTATGTAAATTCCTTTATTTAGTCAATGACTTTACGATTATTACAAAAAACTAAATTCAACACATGTAACTCAGATAACAGACAAATTATAGAAACCTATGTCAACAGATATTTGAATACAATTAAATTATGGTATGGATTAATAAAGAAATTGTTAACATTGAGAGGGAGAAGAAATGAAATATCAGTGGTTAATTAAGAATTTCATGATAAAAGTGGTAATATACACATATACAGGGTGTTACCAAATAAGTGCGAAAGTTTTTAGGGGGTGATTCCTTGTCGAAAATTAAAGGGGGTCGTTCATGTAAACAACAGCTCTTAGGCCTTTCCTTGAAAAGTTACACGTTTCCAAAAATGAGAAAAAAATATTTTTTCCCAAAATTACTGAAGATTTGAAGAAGTACCGACAATAATCTCCCAAAATATAAAATATATCCTCAATTATAATAATTACAAAGGGATTTAATCTAGGAAAACAAATTCAAAAGTGGTGAATTATTCAAATCAAGTTGGTCGTTGAGTAATAAGTTCGAATTTTTCAACCTTTTAATTTCAACATTTCCAACTGATTCAGTTTAATAGCTTTATTTTATACGTGTAAAATTTCGAAATCCTCATTGAAACAATGTTTTTCCTCTAATAGGTGATTGGGATATGTTGAATTTGTTTTCTTTTTTACATAACTTATATGATGTTCATGGATCCTATCTTTAAATGTTCTACCAGTCTGTCCAATATATACCTTAGGGCAAGTTCCACACTTCAATCTATATACTCCCTATTTTTGGGCTTTATAAAAAAATGGTTTATTGTCTAACAGGAGTAAGGAGTAAGGATTACAGTTTTTAAGTTATGACTAAGTATAGGTCAATCCTTAATGATAGAAAATCATAATCGAATACAAAATATATGATTACCAAAATAGGATACAAAATCAGTAAGGTCATACAACAATACATACACACATAATACATAAAATAATAGAAATAGCATTTGAATAATACTACTTGAATTTATTTGGCAGAAGCGTACAGAAGTGAGCATAGTGCAAATAATAGAAATTTGTTGTAATTAGACCTGCATAATCATTAACTTGTTTCTAATTATATTCTTGAAATGTCCAAATGGAACAACAAAAATATCACATTCTGAATAGAAGTTATTATAAGTTTTACAGATGTTATAAACTGGGGATTTCACTAGAATGTTGATTCTTGGTAGAGGTAGACAAAAGCAAATTATATTTTTGCTATTTAGTCTTGGTATGTGAAAATCTAGTTGAAATAACAATTCAGGGCAGTCTATCATATTATGAATCAATTTGTATATGAAAATAAAAGTATATGTTTTTCTATTTTCTAAGGATAGGAGGGAGAATCCATCCAATTTGTAGGCCATAAAGACCCTTTGACAAGATTCTAGTTGTTGCCTATGCACATTGTATATCGGGAACCAGATCAAGGAGCCATATTCCAAACGGGATCGGACATATGAGTTAAAAAGTGTTATAAAACAATCCCGCTTTTGAAAGTCACTAGTTGGAGTGAATTCAAGTGATTTGTGTCCTTTGTATTCTACAAATAGAGTACGATTCTGAAGATATGATTAAAATAAGTTCAACAGAGGACTATCAAAGCCTAAAGAGTTTAGTTTAATAAATAGAATTTGATGATTCACTTTATCAAAGGCCTTTGAGAAGTCTGTATAAATTGTATCAATCTGTAGCTGTTTATCTAACGCAATGCTGACCATTTGTGTAAAACACATGAGATTTGTTATCGTAGAACGTTTGTTGATGAAACCATGTTAATCTAGAGTTATGCTATTCCTCATATATATTATACTTTTATAGAATCCCACCTAAGTTATGTAACAAAACTCTTTTTAGAACAATTTTCACTCTACAGAAAAGAGCAGTTAGATATGTGTGTAAAGCAAAATTTAGGGAACCTTGTCGGCTTTTGTTTACACGTCAATATATTCTCACTCTCACGTCACTTTTCATTATCGAATCAGTCAGTCTAGTCCACAACAATAGAATCAAATTCAAAATTAATTCATCAGATCACATAACTCGACAACAAAATCATATGAGATTACTTTTGCTATCAACTAGGTTAATCAAAGACTCGGTCAAAGATATTTCCTCTGAAAATAACCAGGGATTGCAATGTACAAAAATCTCCTGTTTGTTGGTTCAATGAAGAATTAGCTAACAAACGTCAGACACTCTCAAACGTGAAACTGATTCATAATGTCAACAAGGATCAGGTGACCTGGGATGCATACACTTCCTTACGTAAGGATTACAGAAATTCCATCATCGAAACAAAAGGTTAGCGTATGAAACTTTTTTGAAAAATTCCTCGAACATTAGCAGAGACTCCTGGAGATCAATCAACTCCGAGTGTAACAGAAGTCCACCATCACGGAATCTGAATTCAATGATTATTTCAGCAATATTGCTAAAAAATGTATCTCGTCTCTACCTGAGACGAATCACGAACCTAGTGAATACTTGAAATATCTCAGATCACCTGTAAATTCTTTCTCTTTTTTCCCTGTAACTCCCGAGGAAGTGATGGACACAATTGAATCTTTGAAGGATTCAAGTTGTCCGTATTTCTATGAACTGAACAGCGCGGTGATTAAAGCTATAGCCGATATTATTGCTTCTCCACTTTCAATTAATGATTGCTTATCTCTAGGATTTATCCAGATGCACTGAAGATTTCAGTTGTTTTGCCATTGCTAAAAAATGGGGAACCCCACCTAGCAGAAAATTTTCGCCCCATTTCCATAATTCCAGTTATCGCGAAAATAATAGAGGTGCTAGACAAAACAAGGTTGATATCCTACCTGGAAACAAACTCCTTGCTGTGTCCTGAGCAAATTGGCTTTAGAAAAAATAAATCAACTACGAGAGCTATTCTGAGCGTTATTTCGAACGTAGTTGATGGACTCGAGAAGGGGGAGCATTCTTTTTCAACACTTTGTGATCTGACTAAAGCTTTTGATTGTGTATCCCATGATATATTACTTGAGAAACTTTTCTGTTATGGTATTCGTGGACTTCCATTGGAATTTTTTAGGCCTTATTTGCATGGGCGATCTCAGTGTGTTTCGGTTGATGGTGCCAAATCAGCATTAATGCAAATCGTCCATGGGGTTCCACAAGGCTCTGTTTTGGGAACAACCCTATTCATTCTGTATATCAATGATTTATATTATCATATATTACCGAAAAAATGCATTCTCTTTGCTGACGACACCACACTGATAGATCGTAATAGTAAATTAGAGGAACTGATTGACTCTTCCAAACTCACCTTGCAAATGACAAATGAGTGGTTCTGTTCAAATAAGCTTATGCTCAATTATGCTAAAAATCAGAATCTTATTATATCTTCAAACTCCTCACTAACAGGTGGGGAAAGGGTCAAGTTACTTGGTATATCCATTGATGACAAACTCAACTGAATGTGTCACTTGGATAAACTGTCGAAAAAATTATCAAGCGTCACGTTCTTGATTCGCAGATTGAAAAACCTTGTTGGTGCAGATACTGTACTATTTTGGACTTTTTCACAGTCATATGACTTATGGAATTGTCTTGAGTGGTAATTCGTCCCATTCAAACAAAATTTTTGTTTTACAAAAAAGGGTTATTCGAATAATATCAGGGGCGTGCTACAGAGACCACTGCCATGCTCTATCTATTCATCACCAGATCTTGCCTCTTCCTTCCGCTTTCATATATTCCACTCTGCTTGGAATACATAAAAAAATATCAGATTTTGCTCTTTCAGCGGACACGCATCAGCACCAAACAAGGTCAGGAAACCTCTTGAGAACACCAAGATATAGACTCTCTGTATCACAGAAAAATTCATTGAATATGAACCTATATAATAAATTACCTTTGAAAATAAGAAATATGAACTTTTACAATTTTAAGAGATCAGTGAAATCTTGTCTACTGATGAACTGTTTTTACTCCGTAAAGGACTTTTTGAACTATAATTTTAACGTGGATGATCTAGGCTTTTAATGTAACTTGTATACCCCTTTCTGTATTGTTTACAATGACTGAGTTCTGAGTTAATCTTACTTTATTCCTGTGTTGTAATGTGATGTATCACCGTAGGAAATTTAGTCTTACTCTTTTTACTTGTAACTTTTAACTTTAAAAATTTGTTTTCTCGAGGACCTGCTACAAATGTATTTATATATATATATGGACGTAGTTAATAGATCTCTCTCTCATATATAACGGATTAAAGATGTACAGCCAGCTACCTACTTATATAAAGGAAATTACAGACCTCAAAAAATTCAGGAAGAGTCTCAAAAAGTTACTTGCCACAAAAGCTTATTATGAATTGGGTCTTTTAGTATCATTCTATAGAATTAAATTGTATAATCTTTGCCTTTAACATTGCTTTAAAAATGCTATTATTATATGTTATGCATGTTTTATATTAATTATGTTGTTTGTTGTACTTGTACCTTTACACCCTATCATTGTAAACAAGAATTACTTTTCTTTTCTAAAGAATATTCTGATTCTGAAGCTACTGTGCTAGCGAACATGTTGTGAATTTAATAAAATCCTGTGGAAATCTAATCGTGTGTGTTGTGATTTAAAAGATTATGTACAAGTTTTTTAATTGAAATGGTTTCTCCACTGTATGAATTATCTCGTGTCTCTTAAGACTCCCCTTCGCGGTAAACGATTTTGAACAAGATGTGCACTGAAATGGTTTTTTCCACTGTATGAATTATCTCGTGTCTCTTAAGACTCCCCTTCGCGGTAAACGATTTTGAACAAGATGTGCATTGAAATGGTTTCTCCCCTGTATGAATTCTCTCGTGTCTTTCTAGATCCACCCTCTGGTTGAACGATTTTGTACAAATTTTGCATTGAAATTGTTTTCCTCCAGTATGAATTATCTCGTGCCTTGTAAGATTCTCTTTCACGGAAAAAAAAATTGAACAGATTTTGCATTGAAACGGTCTTTTCCCTGTATGAATTTTCTCATGAATCAACGATGTGCCTTTTACATTAAAACTCTTCAAACATATTTTGCATTGAAATGGCTTTTCTAATGTATGAGTTTTTTCATGCTGCAACAATTGATTATCAATAAACGACTTAGAGCATAGTTTACAACGAAATGACTTTTTTCCAGTATAAGGTATTTCATTAGAATCCTGTTCAGATTCAGAAGGATGAAATTTTGGATAATATTCACGAGGGAGTTTCTGAACCATTTGAGTATTTATTGTAGGTTCTGTGCCATTGTCCTTTCCCACAGCTCTTCCACCCACTTCTATATTTTGTTGGAGCCATGTTTCAGAACCTAAAAACGGAAGAAATTACGGGATTTTCTCAAGAAAAAATCTTTCTACAACGATTGATATTAGACATAATTAATTATTTTTTCTGTACTCTAGGAAGTTGTTTTCATGAATTCCCCTCAATAATTGGCTTGACGCCGACCATGGGATCGTGTTTATTCAAATTACTTTCTTCAAGTGAAACTTAATTTTTTGATAACCCTCGTGATACCGAGAGTAGAAGGGATTGATATGGGACATCCAATTTTGACATTCACTATGTATGTAAAATCCTTTATTTAGTCAATGACTATTACAATTATTACAAAAAACTAAATTCAACATATGTAACTCAGATAACAGACAAATTATAGAAACCTATGTTAACAGATATTTGAGTACAATGAAATTGTTAAAATCGAGAGGGAGAAGTAATGAAATATCAGTGGTTAATTAAGAATTTCATGATAAAAGTGGTAATATACACATACAGTAGAAAAATCGAATTTAAACGGTTTTCTTCACATAAAAGATTCAATATAAATTGAATCAGAAAATGGTAGATCTCAGGTGAAAAACAACTACTTTCCTGGCAAATACCACGCAGAACGTTGAATGATATTCACCTGAAAATCCATGCATACCTCCATATCATATCAATGGACATTGAATGCAAATGTTTCTTTCTGATAAGCTCGATTATGTTTTAATTTATGTCGTGTTCACCTAACAATCTGCATACCGGTTTCAGGCTTCTTGGCCCTCATCAGTACGGAGTAGTCAATCTACCATTTTCTGATTCAATTTATATTGAATCTTTTATGTGAAGAAAACCGTTTAAATTCGATTTTTTCTATTTATTCCACTTCACATGGCGTTTATCTTTCACACATACAGTGTCACACATAAAGTACGCAACATATGGAAGTTTTTTTTATTAAGAGGTATAATGAAAAGTTGACTTGGCAGTTAATTTGTGCTTGAAAAATGAGTAAGAAACAGCCTCTTTCCTTTTGTCATGTGCTACTCTTAACCTGTCAAATTTGACATTTTTTTCGAAAATCCTAAAAAATCTTTTTTTTTTGGAAATTTCGGAAAATGCCAAAGAAAAAAGTTGCTCAGTTTCCAATGTTATACCTTTGCTCCAAATTTGGACTTTCTACTGTCACTTCGACTTTTTTCCAATTTTTTTAATTTTTGGAATCTTTTGCTGTACCGATTCGAACGAAACATGATTCAAATATCATAATTTTGATGAATACGAGACTTCAATGTCATACATGCCTAGAAAATACCCACATTGGCCTGTTACCAGAAAAAAAAAATGCACCTCCAGAAATTCGTCTTTGTTGTTGCAAAGTTCATCTAGTTTTTTCATTTCATTGTGAAACTGATTCGGATTTTCAATGTTTGGACGTTAATATGTCAGTAATCGAATAAACGAATTTCTCTTCATTCTTATTACACTCGTATTTCTTTTTTTTACAGATTTGTATCCCGTTAGCTGCAGATGAGTTCGAAATATTTTGATGAAGTTTACACCCAACAATGTGACTGTTGGATGTAAACTGTTTGATGTAATTTTCGAGCAAATAATAATTTTTTGCAACGTTTCTTGAATTAATTTCATAAATTTCACATTCTTTATTTTCACCATTAGATGTGTAAAAAACATTAAACCAAAATAACTATAACCAAATTCACAACAAAACATCGTAACATTCATTGATTTATCTCAATAATCTTATAATAATCTTCGTCAAACTATCACTCCTCACCCTACCATGTCTGTATATATTTTTGTTAACAATAAATATGAAAAAAGATGAGTCAAACTTCATACGAAACAATATGATTCATAATTATGATACCCGTCGAAGAGATGATCTCCGCGTGCCATTCTCACGACTTGCTGTAGCACAAAACTCACATTCTCATCAAGGTGTAATCTGTTATAACCGTGTGGTTAGTATCCTAGGAAATATCAAGAACGTCAATGAGTTTAAATTAAAACTATTCAAATATTTGAGTGCTAATGCTTTTTACTCAATGAAAGAATTTTTAGAATGTTAGTGATATTCAAACTATGAATGTATTTAAACACAAATTTGTACTATAAATATTTTATCCTCTGCAGGTCTTGTATAAAGTCTGATTGTAATTGACTTGATGAATGTATATTTTTAATAATGTTAGAATTGTGAATGTATTTTAAAATGTATTTTAAAATTTGTGAATTTTTTCACTTTTAAATATTGTATCTGTTGACTAGTCTGATAAGTTTTTGTACTACCTGTGTGAAAATTTCAATGATGAATAAATTATCTATCTATCTTATCTCTCTATCTATCTATCTATCTAAAGAACCCGAATTCATCATTCAGTATGCCGTCCTTCCCGTTCTATACAAATTATAGTCCTTTCATTCGCAGACTTTGTGGCATTTTTAATAAATAGGGAATTTATATTAGCACAACACTCCCGAATGGTATTCTCTAAATGTTCTTTGTTTGCAAATGGTCTGTGCTTATACACTTTTTGTTTCAGATAACCCCATAGAAAAAAGTCCATTGGAGATAAGCCCGGTGATCTTGGTGGCCAATAATCTTCCCAATCTCGTCCTATCATTGTGCCCCTAAACATTTGACTGAGACACTGTTTCACTTCTACCGTTTGGTGGATCAGTGCCTCGTCAAGCTGATACCACAAATTTCGTCAGAGGCAGATTATCCAAAACTTCAGACAACTGATTCATAATGAAATTTCTGTACATGTCTGCGTTCAAATTTTTTCTGAAAAAATATGGTCCAATTATTGGGTTATGTAATAAACCACACCATACATTTGTCTTGAATGAATATTGGTCACGGCATTCTATTACAAAATTTGGATTATTGTTGGACCACCAGCGACAATTTTGGGAACTAACTGTTCCGTTCGACGTGAAAGTTGCCTCGTCTGTCCATAAAATCCTGTAGGGAAATGTGATATCATTTTCTCTCTCACCTTGGAACGAAAATGAAAATCCTGCTCAAATATCGAAATCTTTCTTCAAGAGTGTGTATACCTTATTGGATTATGTGGTTTCTTGAAACGATTGTCCACAGAGCCAGTTTCTTTGAATGTTTTCAATATCCTTCCCACGGTACTAAAGGGAATATTTCTTCCTGGATGCCGGTGATTGAAAATACAAGCAACATCTGGATAAGGCACATTCTCACCACATAAAAAAACGATTTCCACTTTGTCTTGTGTGGATAACATTGTACATAAAACTTATTTGTGAATTATAAATGTAGGAAAATCTGTACACAAAACAACTCAATTTATTAAACGCAATTATTTGACATTAACCAAAACTGAAAATTTGATTCAAAAGCCTACTAAGGGAAAATTTTATTTTGATTCGATCAATTGTACTATTTTCTTCCGGAGATGTTGCATTAGTCTTGTATTGTTTAAAATCTGAAAATTTTATATCATGTTTAGTACAAATCGCTAGAACGAAAGTCTTTTGAATAGTTATGAAACTGTAGGTCATTGTTTAGTTTACAGAAAAGTATGATGTTTCGGGTTTCTTTGTAGCTGAATTATAGGTCAGAAAAATAATCAAACTGGATAAAAGTCTATTAAAAAAACAAATACGAGTGTAATAAGAATGAAGAGAAATTCGTTTATTCGAATACTGACATATTAACGTCCACACTTCGATAATCCAAATCAGTTTCACAATGACATGAAAAAACTAGATGAACTTTGCAACAACAAAGACGAATTTCTGGAGATGCATTTTTTTTTTTTTCTGGTAACAGGCCAATGTGAGTATTTTCTGGGCAAGATATGACATTGAAGTCTCGTATTCATCAAAATTATGAAATTTGAATCATGTTTTGTTCGAATCGGTAGAGCGAAAGATAAAAAATTAAAAAAATTGGAAAAAATCGAAGTGAAGTAGAGAGTCCAAATTTGGAGGAAAGGTATAAAATTGGGAACCGAGCAACTTTTTTATTTGACATTTTTCGAAATTAAAAAAAAAAAAACGGATTTTTTGAGGATTTTCGGAAAAAATGTCAAATTTGACAGGTTTAGAGTAGCACATGACAAATGGAAAGAGGGTGTTTTTTACTCATTTTTCAAGCACAAACTAACTGCAAAGTCAAATTTTCATTATACCTCTCAATAAAAAAAACTTCCATATGTTGCCAACTCTATGTGTCACACTGTATATACATATACAGGGTGTTACCAAATTAGTGCGAAAGTTTTTAGGGGGTGATTCCTTGTCGAAAATTAAAGTGGGTCTTTCATGTAAACAACAGCTCTTAGGCCTTTCCTTGAAAAGTTACACGCTTCCAAAAATAAGAAAAAAAATATTTTTTTCTTAAAATTACTGAAGAGTTGAAGAAGCGGCATTTTGTGGGCATGTTCTACCAATAAAAAGGCTACCTACGAATATTCTTTTAATTTTGTTGTGATCTTTCAAAGGGGTGAAACTGCAACCCCTATTCCATTTTTTACCAGAACTTTTTAACGAAATAAAAATTTTCAGTTTAAAAATATGTATTGAAAAGAACGATTCATTGCAAAACTTTTTAACTAATGTGTTGTGTCCGTAAAAGCAACAGTTTCCTAATAAAAAAATAAAATACAACATTGTGCATGAATGGATCTTCTGTAAATGAAATCGAAAAAATCTAGTAGGTGACTGCCACGTTTTGTTTGCACAACTTGTGACGTCAATCGTAGTATTTTAAAATTATTCCGCTTGTTTTTAACTTTCAATGTAGGCATGTACCAGTAACATCTTTTGTTTTAATAGAATATCAAATTATAAATAAAAAACAAAACAAAATTATGTGTATTACAACAAAAAAAAAGGCAACAGGATCAAACGGAACGGAGTTATAAAAACTGTTCAAAATGACCACCTCCAACCATTAGACAGGAATCAAGTCTTCGTCTGATAAACTGGCGCAAACGTTGAAATATTCCTGGTGGGTTTTGGATTGTCTCGCAGCCTGCAATGATGCGATTCCTTAAATCATTCACACATTCAATGGGGGTCATATAAACCAAGGACTTCAGGTTACCCCAGATGCAAAAGTCCAAGGGGTTTGAGTCTAGAGATCTGGGAGGCCAAGGTTGAGGTACCTGCCTGCCTATCCAACGATTTGGATACACGCCGTCCAACTACTGACGAGCAGTTATGCTGAAATGGACAGGCGCACCATCGTGCATAAACCACATTCGTGGTCGAATAGCTAATGGAACATTTTCAAGTAAAATGGAAAGCTGCTCCTGGGGAGAATTTGTATAGGTTGCACAAGTTAGCCTTAGCGATAGAAAATACGGTCCAATAATATTTTCGCCAATAATTCCGATCCACACGTTAAGTGAAAGTTCATATTGGTACCGACCTTCTTGAATTGCACGTGGGTTATCTTTGGCCCATAAATGATTGTTATGGAAATTTGTAATTCCTTGCCTTGAAAAGTTGGATTTGTCAGAGAATATTACGTTTTCAAAAAATTTCGCATTTTGCGTAATCATTTGAAGACTCCATTGACAAAAGTCTACGGTGGGGAAAATCTCGCGGCAAAAGTGCCTGGACTCGTTGAATATGGTAAGGATACAATTGGTGATCCTTTAAAATTTTCCAGATTAGTTTATTGCTAACATTAACTGTGTTAGTAATTTGTCTTGTACTAAATTCCGGACGATCTTCAATCATATTGAGAACCTTTTCTTCCAGTGCTACCGTTCTTATTACTCGTGGACGACCACAATCAGTTGTTCGTTTTTGAAAAGTCCCTCTTTCACAGAGACGTTGGTGAAGATGTGCAAAAATTGTGTGATGAGGTATTACGCGCTGAGGATACATCTCTGCATAGAACCGTCTAGCTTCCAATGAATTTCCATTGGCACGATCATACATAAAATGCATATTGGCCATTAGTGTAATTATTCATATTGAAGATTCAAAAGACACAATTGAACTTTCAACTACCACATAGAAATCAAAACGACTTGACAGCCACCTACTAGATTTTTTCGATTTCAAAATACTACGATTGAAGTCACAAGTTGTGCAAACAAAACGTGACAGCCACTAACTACATTTTTTCGATTCCATTTACAGAAGATCCGTTCATGCACAATGTTGTATTTTTTTTTTTTTTTTTAGGAAACTATTGCTTTTACGAACACAACCAGTTAAAAAAGTTTTGCAATGATTTTTTCTTTTCAACACATATTTTTAAATTGAGAAATTTTGTTTCGTTAAAAAGTTCTGGTAAAAAATGGAATAGGGCTTGCATGTTTCACCCTTTTAAAAGGTCACAACAAAATTAAAAAAATATTCATAGGTAGCTTTTTTATTGGTAGAACATTCCCACAAAATGCCATTTCCTCAACTCTTCAGCAATTTCAAGAAAAAAAAAAATGTTTTTCTCATTCTTGGAAGCGTGTAACTTTTCAATGAAAGGCCTAAGAGCTTTTGTTTACATGAACGACCCCATTTAATTTTCGACTAGGAATATATATATATATATATATATATATATATATATATATATATATATTGTTATGTTTCAATAATTGTAAAAACAAATTGTTGATTATTTTGTCCCACTTTGGGAATAAATTGATATGATAGATAAATTATTTTCACCCTGTATAATATATTGCAATGTAATAATAATTGCTAGCTAACGTCACTGTTTTCTCGTCACGTTGCTGCCAATTGTTATCACTTTTCTTACCACGACTAAACTCAGTTGGTACGCCTTTCGTCTCAGATAGCCGGTTCAGGCAATAGAGCCACTGCTTGATGTCAAATTCAATCTATTCAATGTTTATAAGTACGATTGCAGATCATTGTGGAAAATAAACGAAAAAGTATCGAAAAACAATTATTTCCTTTATTCAGGAAAACTTATATTTACCTGGCCTACGATAAATAACTTTACTATGATTATTTTACAAATTTTCATAGACAATCATGAGAAACGGTAATGAATAAATTATACACAACCTCACTTTTACTCTGAAGGTTGAAAATTCTTTAATAGTTCAATATAAAAATGAAATAGAGTTCTTCTGATGTGATACGAGTTATTTGTGAGGTTATTCAGTTTGTGATGTGCACTAGAAAAGTTTATACCTGACGCTGGAACTGTCGCTGTTACAATACACACCAGGAAATTGAATCCTCCTTCAATCTACTGCTCTCAGGCTCTCCAATACCAAAAAGGAACCATACAAATCCAGAAATCAGCTTTGAAATAGTTTTATGTGGAGTACATAAAAGGTAATTTTGTTTGCTGCTATTTATTTTTATTGAAATTCTCTTGAAGTTGAGTTGGTTGGGTTCTTGAATTTTTCTTTTTCTAATGTACAAAACGTGGCGTTCTTTTCAAAAATTTTTTCAATCTCCCCAGTGGCTTTGTTTTCTATCACCGGGATACCATTTCTTCTTTTTCCATCTCATTTGAATTTTTAAATTCGCGCACTTTGTTGTCACATTATCACTCTTTGGGGTTATTTGTCAAAACTTATAAACTAAAATATTTTTCTTTTCTTACAAACTATGTACAATATTTAATGATAATTGTCTCTGACACTTTATCGTTCTTATTTTCTCACAATTTCAAATCTTACATCTGACCATACTGTTACCTGATTGGCTATTGTCATCAAGAAGTTTGTTGTTCTCCCATTGGCTATTTTTAGTAAGATACAATTTCATATACTGTATGTTTCAAGCTTATAATTTTGTTGTTCACATTTTATTCAGGATGATTTTATAAATCTATACTTTTTTGTTATCTTTTGAACAATTATAGGTTGTAATGAACTTGACAATGTATGAAAATGATTGAATTATAGTATTTGTATATTTTTATCTATCAATATTATACATAGGCTTCATAAAAGAAATAGAATCTCAAAATATATGTAAAAACAATTAAAATAAATATTACTGCCGGTAAATAAATCATCTGCTGCCTGTACACTTGCCTTTTTTCAAAATATTGGTCCAGCTAATTATTGTTAGTTCCTGAAGAAGACCGTGGACACGGTCGAAACGTCGACAAAATAAATGTTTATCTCCTGAGAGAAGACTGTCATTCGCAAAAAGAACCAAAACCCCAAGAAACTCAAACTCCATTATATATATATATATATATATATATATATATATATATATATATATATATATATATATTCAGGGTGTTAATTAAATACGTTGACAAACTGCGGGAGATGATTCTTTGGAAGATTTCAGGACGAAAAGTTCATATAAATATATGTCCAAAACGGCTTGGTTTTCGAGAAACAGGGTGATGAAATAATTTTTTTTCAAGAGTATTTTGATCACCCTGTTCCTCGAAAACAAAGCCGTTTGGGACATATGTTTTTATGAACTTTTTGTCCTGTAATCATTCAAAGAATCAGCCCCCGAAGTTTGTGACAATGTTATGCGATACTGGAAAATGTTTGCATTAATATTTTCAATATAGCTTCTGAACCGTACAAATAAATAGAAACCTTCAAGAGAACAAAAATATGTTAAATGAAACAACATTGAATATTAATTTCTCATAATTTGTCAGTGGCGGCGGAAAAAAATTCTGAAGGGTTGAACGAGGCTCGACTCCGAAAAAAGGAGGACCCTGTGAATTATTTGAGAAATGAATTAGTTTGTATCGTGCGCACTGTTGAATGGATTGTACTTTCCTAATTTGAATTGATTATTGTCGAAGTAAACTCCAAAAACTCTTGAGAAAAAAATTATTTTGATCACCCTGTACCTCGAAAACCAAGCCGATTGGGACATATGTTTATATGAACTTTTCGTCTTGAAATCCTCCAAAGAACACCTCCCGAAGTTTGTCAATGTACTTAATTAACACCCTGTATATACACATACATATACAGGGTGTTATGTAATAAGTGTCCGAAATTTTACAGGACGATTCCTGTTATTTATAAGGTGAAAAGTTCATAGAAGCATCGTTCCGCAATGCCTTCATTTCGAATATACAGGGTGTTGAAAATTAATTTTTATTTTGGTTTTTCATAAATAATTTTTAAAATAATGTCGATATTTGGACAAAAGTTGGTATTTGGGGATTTTTTAATATGAGAAATTCAAATTTGATCTTAGTTTGGCCCTTAATTGTAGGGGGCGCCGCCTACAGGTCTTTGTCTCTTTTGGGGAGTCACAACTTTGTCGTGCATGTATGTATCACATTTTCTAGAAGAAAAATCGATTCCTCTAACATTTTATGTAAAAAAGGTATGCTTTTCAAAAGTCACTACAAGCAGCCGTTTTCGAGATCTTTTGATTTAAATTAATCGATGCATGTGTTTGTCAAAAAGTGAAACAATTTTGAAACCTTTTTTTTATTCAACATAGAAACATTTGAAACGCTAATTTTCAAACAACAATCAAAATCTCGCATCCAATCTTCTTCTCATTGATTCGCGCACTCTTTGGAAAATTCCTGGAGTATTTTGAATTGTTCTACAAGAGTTAATTATTCGATTACTTAATTCTACTTCATTTTGGATAGGTGTCTGGTAAATTAAGGATTTTAGATGTCCCCACAGGAAAAAATCCAAACTGTTAACGTCTGGTGACCTAGAGGGCCATGGTTGAGGCCCTCCCCAACCTATCCAACGGTTGCCGAAAGTTTGATCTAAAAATTGCTTGGATGCTAAAATGTGCTGGGGCACCGTCATGCATAAACCACATTTCATTTCGTAGTCTAAGCGGCACATCTTCCAGTAAAATAGGCAAATCTTCTTCAAGATTATGCCCAAAATACGTAGAAATTGGATGGTGCACACTATAAAGAATCTGTTCTACTTTAGTGTTCACGTTGTTAGTTTAAAAGGTATTTTTTCTGTAAATTATTTCAAATTAAGATGACAGGATTTTTCTGAGATATATTTTAAATTGATATATTGTCGTCCTAAATATAATTCTTATAGTGTTTTGTGACCTCACTGGTTATTATAGCTTGGAGTTTGGTTGGGAAAAGGTCAATTAACTGAAACCACTATGGATCTGTTGCCGACGTTTCAACTTTTATAAAGTCATCCTCAGGGCACTACAATAGGGATTGTGAATATTACGAGGGTGAATAGTAGAGTAGCTTAGTACATGATAAATTACATGATAAAAACCTCAATAGAGGTACAAACAACTTAAGCTGTAAATAGGTCAAATCTTTTGAAAATATGTATATATAAAATTGACATGGATAAAAATTATTGCAAAATTGTAAAACAAAGCATGTAGTAAAACAACAGGATACTTACAAGAAAAATAGGTTCCTTGTCGTGATGAAATGTGTATTAAAAAGGACATTTACATATATTTGGATTCCTCTTGTTATAATATAAATAGAAATTGTCAACATATGTCGAAATCAACGGAGAGTTTGCTTCTGAATGAAGGCATTCAGTGGAGATTGGAAAAGTTTTTGTTTTTTCCTCTTGATTTCTTTCGTTATTTATTGATAACGTGTAGGAACCATAGGCGTGCAATGGTGTGTGATTATTGTGGTGTTTTCAATTTACTTATTAGGTATGAATAGGAGTTGGGTAGAAATTGAGTATCTGTTTTCTTATTAGCATTGTTTTTGTATTTTTTTATTTTTATCATTTCTTGTATACCTCTCTTTCTATAGTTTTTTTGCTTTCCAACAATTTCTGTATTTACAAAAACGAATTTGTGAAGATTTTTTTCTGAGTGTTCGGCAAGACCTGTTTTATTTGTTGTTCTTATGAGGTTTTCAGGTCTTATGCTCCGTTCATGTTCAGATATTCTAGTTTTGAGATATCGTCCTGTCTGCCCAATATATACTTTGTCACATTCTGCACAAGGAATTTTGTAGATTATGTCACTTTCGAGTTCTTTTGGTGTTTTAGATTTCAATTTGGTGAAGTATTTTTAACAGTGTTTTCATTTTTGAATGCAATATTGAAAGGCGCATCAGTAAATACTTTTTTTATCTTCTCTGAAAGACCCGAAATGTATGGGATTTTGTAGAAGAAATTATTTCCATTTGGTAGTTTAATATTATTGGTTTGCTCTTTGAAAAGGAGCTTGTTTATTAATTTTGTTGGATAATTGTTTTTCAATAGGTATATTTTAATTGCTTCGAGATTTTTTTTATGAAGAGACGGATGTGATAGTTGCAGAGCTCTATATTTGAGATTCAAAATAATATTGGCCTTTTGAGTGAAGGAGTGTTGAGAATTGAAGTTCAAAAATCTCTAAGAGAAGGTCGGTTTGTGATACCAATCTGTGATGATTTTATTCTCATCTGTTCTTATGATTGAGATGTCTAAAAATGGTAATCCGTTATTTTGCTTTTCTCGACTGTGAATTGAAGGCGTGGGTGGTAGCTATTGAAACATGCTGAACGATATCTACTCCGTCTATGGATGCAGGTGATGATGTCATCTACGTAAGCGTTTGAAAACGGTAACTCAAAAGGCAATTTTTTTATGGAAGTGTTCTGAAGTTCAGACATGACGATATCTGCACAAACTGGGGACAGACAGTTTCCCATACCCAGACCATAGATTTGTTTATAAAATTTGTCCTCAAACTTGAAGTAGCTGTTCTCAAAAACAAAGTCTAGTAATGTTAAAAAATTGTTCAGCGTGAGTTTTGTATGGGGTTCAATTAAGTACCACTTTTTCTTAACTAGCTCTATGACTAAATCTGTCGGAATATTGGTGAAAAGTGACACCACATCTAACGAGATAATTATGTAGTTTCTTGGAATGGTTATATTGTGAAGATCCTGAACAACTTCGAAAGAATTTTTTGTATAGTAACTATCTTTTTCAAATATTTGATTGAGTAGGTTACTAAGATATTTTGAGATGTTGTACGTTGGAGAACCAATAAAGCTCAAGATAGGTCTTAAAGGGATATTTTTTTTGTGTATTTTAGGTAGATGATACATCTTTGGAAACACACCGTTTCCACATTTTTAATATTTTTTTTCTTCTTCAGTGAAGATAATGTCTTTGTATAACCTATCGATCAGTCTATTGTTTTTGGATTGAACACTGGAGGTGGGATCTTTCGTTAGAAGTTCATATGTATTTGGATCTTCAAGTAAAATAAAAGCTTTCTCAAGATATTCTTGTTTTTTCATCAAGACGGTTGTGTTACCTTTATCTGCCCTAGTTAATATAATGTTCTGTGTATTATTATTGAGGAAACTTTTTGTTTCTATTTCTTTCTTCAAAAATGTTTTTTTCCCTTTATGTCTAGTGGGGTTGTGAAGATGATTTGTTATAATATTAATAGATTTGTTCCTATATTCATTTCTGAGGTCTTCGTCATTGACGTTTCCAACAACATATTCTATGTCAATAAGTAATTGTTCTAAAGGAAAATTGTTATGGTTGTAAGGCAAATTGAATTTGTCACCATAGCTGAGATTTTGTAAATACAGAAATTGTTGGAAAGCAAAAAAACTATAGAAAGAGAGGTATACAAGAAATGATAAAAATAAAAAAATACAAAAACAATGCTAATAAGAAAACAGATACTCAATTTCTACCCAACTCCTATTCATACCTAATAAGTAAATTGAAAACACCACAATAATCACACACCATTGCACGCCTATGGTTCCTACACGTACCTTATCAATAAATAACGAAAGAAATCAAGAGGAAAAAACAAAAACTTTTCCAATCTCCACTGAATGCCTTCATTCAGAAGCAAACTCTCCGTTGATTTCGACATATGTTGACAATTTCTATTTATATTATAACAAGAGGAATCCAAATATATGTAAATGTCCTTTTTAATACACATTTTATCACGACAAGGAACCTATTTTTCTTGTAAGTATCCTGTTGTTTTACTACATGCTTTGTTTTACAATTTTGCAATAATTTTTATCCATGTCAATTTTATATATACATATTTTCAAAAGATTTGACCTATTTACAGCTTAAGTTGTTTGTACCTCTATTGAGGTTTTTATCATGTAATTTATCATGTACTAAGCTACTCTACTATTCACCCTCGTAATATTCACAATCCCTATTGTAGTGCCCTGAGGATGACTTTATAAAAGTTGAAACGTTGGCAACAGATCCATAGTGGTTTCAGTTAATTGACCTTTTCCCAACCAAACTCCAAGCTAAATATAATTCGTGGTATGATTAATAACCTATAATTTTTGGAATATCAATTCATTAGCAATCCCAATGCAAGAAAATAGAACTCGTATTTTTAGCTTCGGGATTGCAATTAATTAATATTCCAAAAATTATCAGTAATCATACCACTTATTATATTACCCCTGACAATGAACCATTTTATTTGAATACGTTTTATACTCGTTTTTAGTAGGTTTCAAAGAATTCATCTAAAAAATCATTTTTATTATAAGTTTAAACTTTTTTATAGATATGAAATTTTTGCTGTCTCACAAATGGTTACTAAACATTGTGAATGCTGAAATTACACTGTGAGCCATTTGGCGAGAATAGATCCCCTGATTTAACTGTTACTAAAAGATTAACATTCTCCACTAGAGTTATATTCTTGTATTTTCTGGAATTGCTAAACATGTCTATTAAAAAAATACCATCTTACCTTTTGAAAGTTCATGGGAAAAGTTTGGTCCAATTTCTGTTCCAATCAATATATCCTTAAAAGAGTTTGGGTAGGACCCATTTTCACTTTCTTCACTTGCTTTTTCATCACATATTTGAATTTTAACATCTTCATAAACAATATCAATTTCATCCTCAGTTTTGAGTGTGTCCATTTTCAATTGTATATTATTTCTTAACGAATCTTCGTTACATTCCGAATAATCTTCAGTCTTTATAATAAATCCATTATCAAAATGGTTGACTTTCGGTTTTGCCAATTGATCAACAAGACAATTGGAATTCGTATTGTCCCAGAAAACTGAAAAGTTCCATCTATATAATTTTATTCAATTCACCGTCACTGAAGCAGGTTACAAAAGAAACAAACTTAAATACCCATTTTTTCCAAATGGAAACCCATGTAGTCCATTTATAAAATGAAAAGTCTACTGTTATTTTTGTCATGGCACTAAATATTACATTCATATGTAGTGGCAAATTAATTATAAATAATTACATTACTATGAGATTTCTTTATTTTTATTTTTTTTTCATAACAAGGAATTGTTTATGCTCTGAAAAAACTTGAAGAAAGCAATATTGCTCAGAAATGATTTACCGCATTATTGTAAGGTCTAGCAAAATGATTCTATACTTATACAAAACTTAGGAGTTGGAATTTTTTCCATTCTCATTATTCGCCAGACACTCATTAGAAACTCCATACTCACTAAATGGTTTTACTTCAGTGGCCTCTTCCTTTATTTCTCCAATTAAAATATCATGAATGTCACCAAAGTGAGACCCACTCCCGCTTTGTTTTATTTCAGATTCTTCAATATCCGTTATTGAAAGTTCTTCTTTACACTTGTATTGTTCTGAAGCCATTATAGTAATTCTTGAGACATCTATTCTTGAAGAAAGAAGAGATAAGTTCAATAACCAAAAAGCCAAAATGGTTTATTCTAATCCAAAATGATTAGTGTGAAGTTGACAAGTGACAAAAGCCTAATGACGTAACAATTACTAGACAATCAGTGTTGCCAACACCAAACTTTCCAATTACACTACTCCAATTGTCAAATTACACGTTTTTACACGCAACTGATTGGATTTTACACCACTACTACACCCGAGCAGTTTTTGAATGAGTGCATCGATTTTTTTTTCTGAAATCTGTTCTGTTTGATAATTATAAATTGAACAACTGTGTGTATGAATAGAACCTTGGAACGTCAGTCGATGCCTTTGATCTATCTATATTTAACAGTGATCGTGTTGTCGACCATCGACATAACCATAAACCAGATATCTAATATTCGTATGTCCACTACCCGAAAAACTCATACAATAGAATTTGACATCTGTCAAGCCGAGGAATTATATTATATTGTTATTTGGTCATAGGGATTCGCTTAAGAGGTGAATATACTGTAAAAATATATCAGTTGTACTTTGGTGTAAGAATTCCTCACCAAAACCATCCCGAAGATGTTTCATAGCAAAGTCACGATGCGCATGCTCTATACCACCCTGTCAATTTCGTAATTGAATCAATTTCAATCATGGTGTCGACCATATATTTATTGACTACGAATATTGATAACTGGCCATAAGAGTAATGCGATGCGATGAAAGTGAAGTCGGATTATATATGTCTTTCCTTGTCATATTGGCAGCGCATAGTTATGGCAACCGATCATCAACCAATACATGTCCCGCCTCCATTTTCGCGCATACGCATCAATTCAACGTTGCCGATCGATCGTCATACTTCATTTGTTTTGGCTTCACATTTGCTGCCTTTATTATCAATATTGGTACTTAATACATATATGGTGTCGACCTATATGTTATTATTATTATAGGTCGGTGGGGTCGACAGAGAGATGAGTTATTGAAAAATGGTTTACCATATAAAACTAAACATTCGAATAATAATAAACATAAATAAAAAAAAAACAAACAAAATAGAAATACATCCTAGTCACCAGGTACAAAAATCATCAATATATGTATAAAAATCATTTCTCTTTTTCCATATGTTGCAGTCTATTTTTTTATAAAGGATTGAATTTCGAAATTCATCCATTATTAATACTTCGTTTGGAAAAATCAGTGCAGAAATATTCTCTGACGACAAATTATTTCTGTGAAATGTTTCTATATTATAAGGTAAAATCAATAAGAAATTACTTTCCTTAAATTTGGGAAAAGAGGAATACCGAAAATACTACTTAAGAACAGAGTTTATGAAACAGTATCCACAATTATTGAACTCCAAATCTCTGTCCAAAAAGCAAATTAAAACACCAAACAAGAGTTAAGACAAAGTCAAAACATCGAAACAATAACGTAACCCCAATTTGCAATTTCACTTTCTTTCACACAGAACTTTATAACTTCTTCTTTTTGATGTCAATAAAATTTTCAGCTTGGTCACCATAGAGAAACTAAAAATAAAGAGAGTTGTCAAACCTGCAGTAAAAGTTGGCACCACGTTTAGACAGTGGCGACATATCTCGCAACTGGCCGAACTAAGTACAGTTGGTAAAACTGATTGAGATAAGGCGGGTTTTTCAAATGTGTTACTTTTATATGATTGATATGGTATATATTTTATAAGCGATCGATTTGCCATTCTTGTATTCCATATGAATGGTTGTATCATATGAAATACAGGAATGGCAAATCGATCACTAATAAAATATATACAGTAATCGATTCGTAGAATCTGTTAGTTCATTCGTGGTTAAAATAAAGTTTCAAAGTGAATCTTTATTTCATGATATCAAGAACAAAATTAAAGATCTTATAAAACAAGAATAATAAGTTGAACACTATAAAAACACATTTTATTGTATCTAGGACAAGGTACAACTACAGACAAAACAATAATAAAACTCCGAAATACAACAAAATTAAAAATATTCTTCAGTCTTCATCAAATCAACCAAAATGAAAACAAATTACATTTACAACAAACCTTCAATAATTTTGTTCATTTATTAGCACAAAGGAGAACGAGTAGGTATACTTAACAAATACTCCAGTTTGATGATAATCTTCGTACTTCCTCAAATGGTGATAGGAAATGGAAACTGATGGACGGAAATAAGTATCAGTTTGTGAACAAATTTCTGCAACTGATGGATGGAAATAAGTATCAGTTTGTGAAAAGCAGCTTATATTTTACCTTGTGAAAGAATATTTCGAGGAATTTCAGCGTCAACTCGAATAACAAAACATTCCATTTTCGACGTTGGGTTCATAATTCAAGTAGTATAATTTCTATAATTAATTTTTCGATGACAATTAACAGTAGAATTATTCTGAAATTATTACGTGGTTTGTTATTTTCTGACAAAAGTCGAAATTGGAAAATTATCATGTCAGTCGTCTGTTTATTGCGGGCAGCGCCTCCATGCGCGACTGGCCGTACCAAAAACTTGGTGGTCAAGATCGCCAATGTTTCAAACAGTCTCTTTATTTTTAATTTGTCTATGTTGGTCACAGTCGGTGTCAAAACAGTGCACGAAATCATAAATCCATGGAACGTGAATTTGGTTTTTCATGCTTTGGTTAACTTCGGTTTTGAGAAACAATTATTATGTCACTCTACACGCTTTATGCGAATTACACGCAAATTACATCCATTTGACCACTACACGATACCTACACACAATACAATTGGCAACACTGTAGACAATACTATAGAGTGAATTCAATATTGAGACAGCACAAGGTACGTAGATAAGTGGATATCTAGTTGAGAAGGGAAACATTCTCAAAATGTATTGAAGAACTAGTGAATGCGATGTCTCTCTTGCGTTAATGTTACGAATGATTTCTGGTGAGTACTCTTTTTGGGAAAACATTCTTTTTTGCCTCATTCATCTTCATGAGTTCTTAATCAAGACTGAAATAGAAAAACAAATAACTATCTGAATGAGAATGCAAATTTTCAATTTAAGAATTTTTCTTTTGAGTTAGGGTCTTTTCAGAATATCTATCAGATGTAGTTCAATGTCCAGCGTGGCTTTAGCTGGGGAGGTAGTTGTTTTCTGTTAGACATTCACAAAAAATAACTTCATTTTTATCGTGGATTTTTCAATTCACAGAAAAATATTTTTATCAATATCCAATTGAGAATGTTTCCCTTTTCAACATGAATACCCCACAAGAGGTTATCTTGACGATGGAAGATAGTGACTAAAGTTTATCTTTCAGTCGCAGATGATTCCACATCTGATTCTATGAACATCCTGTTCATATTTTCAACAAATCAATCTATCATACCCCATGACAGGTTTTAATGTCAGAAAACACTAATTTCAAAGTGTCTCTCCAAAAGAAATGATTCTAACTTTTTCCATCTTTGCAAAGTGAGATTGCTTCTTGAAAATGTGTTTCCCATTTCTTCCGGTCTTCCTGATGATATTGATATCTTGGTTCATCTATCCACGTTGTTCAGTAAACAGCGATTAGATTTATTTAGGTCAATCAGATAATTGATTACAGTGCAGTACCATATTTATTTTTCCAAATGAATATCACATGTAAAATATCGAATTGAATCAAGATATCAGTGTTCAGTCTCATCTGATTTGATTGCTTTCTCTGACAAGGTTTCATTGGGGTTTAAAGAGGGTTTCTCAAATATATGGTATCACTTACACCGCATTTGGATATATTTTTGGTGTCAATCACAAAAAGTATGATATAATTGAATATTAATATTTTTCATGGACTTTTGGATATATCTTTGGTATGGTTTCTGATTTGGTGATAATTATCACAGAGCTGTGATTTTGCTCCTGACCTAGGTGAAGCAATCATATATATATATATATATATATATATATAATATATATCCTTGGAGTTTGGAAATTTTTATCACACAGAAAAACTTTGTGGAGAAGTATTTGACGATGGGTCAAAGATAATTCTTATAAACTTACTCTGGAATTGAAGTCATTTTTGTATATCAAATTCTGATTTTATTCTTTGTAAAATATAGTCTTGGCTGATCAAGATCAGAACAACTTTCCTATTCTTTATATAGAGCAAAGATCAATTTTTGTCTAAATCAAAATTTAATCTTGAATCTTCAATTTCAGTATTGAATAGTAATGACAAATCTCAGCACAAGCTGATTTGTATGTTCAAATAAAATTAAGCAACCATCTCTTAATGAGATTATACTCTACCGTGCGTTGAAGAGTGTACTGAGAAATTCCAAGTTTCAAATTTTTAGTAAAAAACAAATTCTGACAAACAATGTTGTTTTTCATGTGGTATTGCTGAGAACAATTATTCTATGGACAAGAAGCTGATGCTTGTACGTGAAGTCTAGCTACGAGCTACATAATTCAATCAGAGGTACATCGTCTTCGATAAAACCGACAGGTTCAGCAATACTATTCAGAATTGTAATATTTGTTATACTGCAAAAAGCTCATGTACATTTGTAAATAGACTAATATAAGTTTGGTATTTGTTTTATTGTTGTAGTTATTTACAGAAGGAAACATTATTTGATTTGCAATTATTATTGAGTAGGAAATTTGAATTTTTATCCTAATTAAACAAAAAATTCTGGCATCCATTCAAATTTACAATTTCTTAAACCTTTGCTTGAAACTAGCAAGGCGGTCCAAAGAACTCCACACCGTGCTTCACTGAATAGTCTGGGCATTCTATTACAATAATTAACTTTTTTTTTACATAGTTTGCTGGGGTAATAGCCCTGGTACTGAAAGGGTTTTCATTAGCCAAAAACGTATCGTAAGAAGCATATTTGGTCTCAGATCATGTCAGTACTCATGGAATTCCAACACAAGATGATATCTATATTTTGACTGCTGTTTGTTTCGTTCATAGTAATTTCAATAATTTCTTGACATGCGGTGATGTCAATCATTACACAACAAGAAATGCAAACAAACTCTACACTCCTTTAGCTTGTAACTCAGAGACAAGAAAAGGACCAATCATTATATCTATCAAAATATATAATAATTTACCTGACTCACTCAAAGATCTCAAGAATCCTATGTTCAAGAGAGAGTGTAAAAAATTTCTCAAAGAGAAAAGTTACTACTCCTTACAGGAATATTTTAATGATCCGATTTAATTTAGTATTCTATTCTATTTATATATTTTATTCATTTTGTCAACAGTCCAAATGTTCTTTTTTATGTTTTTTATTTACATATCTAAGGCTTAGAATAACTTTAATCTCAATCATCACTATCATTTTATTGACGATTTCTATACTTGTACAAGTCATACAAAATACTTACTAAGGTTTGATGTTTGTGCTGCCTCTCGTGACAAATTTGCCATACTTTTCTCAGGAAAAAGGCCCATTACAGTAAACGAATTTCTTATAAGACTTTTCAAGGTAAACGATTTGTACAAACTTTGCATTGAAATAGTTATCACCCTTTATGAATTTTCTCATGTAGTGTAACGTGTTCTTTCCTGTAAAACGATTTTGCACAAGTTTTGCATTGAAATGGTTTCGTCCCTGTATGAATTCTCTCATGTCTTCGAAGATGTCCCTTGAGGGTAAACGATTTCAAACAAATTTCGCACTGGAATGGTTTTTTTCCTGTATGAAATTTTTCATGTTTCGTAAGACTGTCTTTCCTGTTGAATGATTTTGAACAAGTTTTGCATTGAAATGGTTTCTCCCCGGTATGAATTATCTCATGTTTCATGAGAATATCCTTTGAAGTGAACGATTTTGTACAAACTTTGCATGAAAATGGTTTCAGTCCTGTATGAATTAGCTCGTGTGTTTTAAGACCCCCTTTTGTGGTAAACGATTTCGAACAAATTTGGCATGAAAATGGTTTTTCTTCCGAATGATTAAGCTCGTGTATCTTAAGGCTCGCTTTCGTGGCAAACGATTTTGAGCAAATGTGGCATAGAAACAGTTTCTCCCCTGCATGAAATTTCTCATGTTCCTTGAGATACGCCTTCAGCGAAAACGATTTTGAGCAGATTTTGCATTGAAATGGTTTCTCCCCTGTATGGATCATTTCATGTACCTTGAGACTCGCCTTTAGGGCAAACGATTTTGAACAAATTTTGCATGAAAACGGTTTTTCTCCTGTATGAACTAGCTCATGTACCTTGAGATTTGCCTTCATGGTAAACGGTTTTGAACAAATTTTGCACTGAAATGGTGTTTCCCCTGAATGACATTTCTCATGCATTACAAGATACCCCTTCTGCTAAACGGTTTTGAACAAATTTTGCATTGAAATGGTTTTTCCCCTGCATGAAATTTCTCGTGTATTGTAAGATTCCCTCTCTGGTTAAACGATTTCGAACAAATTTTGCATTGAAATGGTTTTTCCCCTGATGAATTCTTTATTGTAAGATCCCCTTTGGGAAACGATTTGGACAAATTTTGCATCAAATGGTTTTTCCCCTGTATGAATTTTCCCGTGTTCTGTTAGATCCGTCTTCTGGTCATATGATTTACAACAAATTTTGCATTTAAATCGTTTTACCTCTGGATGAACTTTCTCATGTCTTGTAAGGTGCACCTTCTGGTTAAAGGATTTTCCACAAATTTTGCATTTGTATGGTTTCTCCCCTGTATGGGTTCTCTCATGAACCAATAATGAGTTTTTGACTGTAAAACTCTTCAAACATATTTTGCACTGAAATGGCTTCTCTCCTGTATGAGTTCTTTCATGCTGCAACAGATGATGTCTAGTAGTAAACGACTTGGAACATAGTTTACACTGAAATGACTTTTTTCCAGTATGAGGTATCTCATTAATCTCCTGCTCAGATTCAGAGGGATGAAATTTTGGATAATTGTCACAATGAGGGAGTTTCTGAATCATCTGAGAATTTATTGCAGGTTCTGTCCTTGTATCATTGTCCTTTTCAACAGCTATTCCATTCTCTTCTGAGTCTAAAGAAAAAATGGGAGAAATTACTAGAATGAGAAAAACCTTCATACAAGAAAGGGTTATAATCCCAAGAAGTCCTCACAATAGCAATATTAGATAGATAGATAGATAGATAGATCTTTATTTAAATAGGATATCCTAAGATACAAATCAGCTAAAAAAAAGGTAAAGTAAGAGATATGTGGTACATATTGAAAAAATATACAATAAAATATATAACAAACATTAAATAAAATACATTAAAAAGTTGGTTTGAATAATAAATATCATATTTGTGCATTTGAAACAAATTTCTTTAGTTCATAAATGTTCAGAGATGGGCTACTTTTAATTAAATTTGGTAATTTATTGAGCTGATCGAAACCTTTGAAAATCAAAGAGTTCATGGTGTTTTTGTTATTTGCTCTATTATTATATAAATTATTATTATTTCGAGTGGAGTGGTGGTGTAGGTCATGATTGAAGACAATGTACTGTTTGAAATAACATGGCCCTAAATTATTCAGTATTTTGTATACATATTAATAAGCGAGGCAGCGACAGTCGGCTGTCATTTCTAAAAAGCCGATTTTTCCTTTTTTTTTGTTGTATTGATCACAAGTGAAAATAATAGTCTACCGCGTCGAAAGTGTTGCTATCAAAGATCTACCACCCACATAAGTTGTTAAAAACTTGTTTTACTCATTTCTACAGGGCTGATTTTTTTTTCTCGGTTAGTTTATTCAATAAAACGACCAGAAAATTTAGTCTTCTGGAAATCTGATGATGTTAAAGCCTTGGTAGAATCAACAGAATGCACAGCTTCCCGACCGCAGCTGCTGCGCCGATCCGTTACAGGACGCTCTGAATTATCAATTGAAAATCTACAAAGCAATTTTATTTCTACAAGCTGAAGCCGGCGTCTCACGGTTTGAGACTGGACGAGCGTGGCTTGGAGGATTGTGGTTGGAGAACAGGAGTTGGGTTTAGGCAATCTCGAACCTGATGGGTCTCACAGCATGTATAATCTACCAGTGGCTGGAGGTTGGTACACGAGCCTATAATTGCCTATAATCGCTTAAAGGACTCGAAAGAAATGTGGAAAACCCTAAAGGCATTAGTCAAACAGAAAAATGATTCACTTCCACATACAATATTATTCCCAACGGCCCAAGGAGTCTGTCAAGTCACCCATGACATAGAGAAAGCAGAGAAGTTCAATTGTTTCTTCATTGATAGTATGGTAGACATTAAGAGCACCATTCCACATTCTCCCCTCTGGACTAACAATAATCTCCCACCTATTAATTGTGAGATATCTAAATTCAGAATATTATCAATGCCAGAACCTAGGACTATTATTAGAAGCTTTGATAATAAATGTAACTCCAATTATATAAACAACAAAGTACTTAAAAGCGTTTTTGAGGCAATCGGTGGAGTATTATTAAACTTGGTTAATACCTCACTCAGAACTGGTAAAGTACCGCAAAATCTAAAAAATAGTACAGTGATTCCTGTACCAAAAATTAACAATAGTAATGAAGCCATCAACTTTCGTCCGATAAATACTTTATCTCCCCTTGAAAAAATGATTGAGACGGCAGTATATGAACAATTGATTGATTACATTGGAAGTAATAAACTGATTATGATGATCCAATCCGGATTTCGATCTAAACACTCATGTGAAACAGCATTACAAGTTTCCATATCCAAATGGAAATTTGCTGTTGATGATAATAAATATATTGTGGCAGTGTTTTTAGACTCTAAAAGGGCATTTGAGACAATTGATGTTACTATCCTACTAAAAAAACTCAAATATTATGGAATTTCTGGTTCTGTACTTGAATGGTTTGAAAGCTACCTCTCTGGTCGAACTCAACAGACTAAAATTAACGGGATATATTCAAACCAAAAAGGTGTCAATAATGGTGTACCTCAAGGTAGTGTCTTGGGCCCGCTTTTATTTGTACTATACATTAATGAGATCAACTTCATTAATGGATGTGAATTCATCAATCTATTTGCAGATGATACTCTGATTACAGTGAGTGAACCTGAATTACAAACAGCTATCAATAAAATTAATGATATTTTGATCAGAATATCCGAATTCCTCAACATAAATAAGCTCAAGCTCAATGTCAATAAAACGAAAAAAATTAAAAAAAAAAAAAAAAATTAAAGGAATTAAATTTAAGCAATGATAATTACAACGAAACATAAACATAATTCAATTGACAAAACATTACACTATATTCGCAATAAAATTGCTAAAAATTATTTTTCTTTGGCCGTGTAAACAGTTGCTTACCGTTTCAGACTTCCATTACAGTTTTCAAATCAATCTTTCAACCCCATTTCGATTACTGTGCTACTTTACTATCACAACTTGATGCAAATTGTTTGTCTGCATCGCAAAAATTACAGAACAGAGGCATGCGCCTAATTTTAAGACGTAATAGATATACGCCAACTACAACAATGTTGGAAGTTCTGGATTGGCTTTCTGTGAAAGACCGTCTGTTCTATCTTACCATGGCATTCATCTTCAAAATACTATCTGGTAATGCACCCTCATATTTTGATCAATTTATTGTTTTCCATCACCCAATTCATAATTACCCCACCAGGGGGTGGTTGGTTGAAAGCTGACGAGCCAGAGACAGGGTTGGCACTTAGCTTCCCTTGACACTGCGACCAGCTGGGGTCTATTGTATCACTCTGTCGTCAGTGGTTCCTCATTCAAATAGGTTTGTGCCTTTAATTAGGTTTAGTAGCCTGTTGATAAGGTTCTTCGGATTCATGCCTGTTTCCGGTCTGATCTCTCCAAAGGTTCTGTATCGCCTACTACTTAGGGCGTCACAGTCGAAGATAATATGAGACACTGTTTCCTCCTCTTCATCACATAGCCTACACTCCACGGTTTCCCTGCGTACTCCCATGGTGTTTAGGTGTTTTCTTAGGCCGCAGTGTCCAGTCAACAGACCTATTATTATACGTGCCTTAGCTCTGTTCAGGTTCAGAAGGTCAGCCGTCAGGGTCCGGTTTGGATGCCCTACCATGACTTTGCTGTGTATTTGCTCGACAGTTTGATCCCAATATTGTTGGTGTCTTCTTTTTATCCACTCGACGATCAGGGTCCTGCATCGGTTTTTGCTAATCCCATGTACAGGTTCTGGCCCTGTGAATAGCGTTTCAGATGCTTGTCTAGCTAGCTGGTCCGCTTTTACGTTGCCTTCAATGCCTCTATGACCTGGCACCCACATCAAGGTGACCTTGTTGTGTTTTGCCAGCTCGATGAGGTTCTGGAGGCAGTCCCAGACCAGTTTAGACTTTATCTGTATAGAATTGAGTGCTTTGATAGCACATTGACAGTCAGATAGAATGTAGATGTGTTTTTTCCTATAACTACTTTCTAGATTCTTCTGAATGCATACCATAATAGCATGTGTTTCAGCTTGGAATATCGTGGAGCATTTGCCAAGTGGTATTATGTAATACCTTCTTGGCCTTACCCCATGTATTCCTGCTCCCGTTCCTTCAACTGTCTTTGAACCGTCTGTATACCAGACTATGTCCGCAGTTGATTGTGATTCTATACTCAGGGCACATCCAGATCTGTCAATTCGTGATCCACCAGGGGGAATACTAATTTATATGTAACACGTGTGAACTATACACGATCCATGAACTCCTTATTCCATAAAGGACTATTGGACTACAATAACCTCCCGCTTGAGATAAAACAAAGTGAATCTATTATGACATTCAAAAAAGGACTTACTAGTCATTTGAAGATACAACATCCATATTAACATTGATATTATAATATCATATATATCTAGTATTTCTAATTAATATTGTTATTTTTTTTTTCTATTCTCTGAATGCTTGGATAATTCCGAGCATACACATTTTATTGCTATGAAGTTGAACTGTGACTCTGTCCATCCAATTTTAAAAATGTTTTTGTATATTAGGATGCCTATTTGAAATAAAGATTATTATTATTATTATTAGGAAGGGATGCATTGTCCAGTGCAATAGTTATTCAGTTTACAACGGATAGCGAGGAAAGCATGTGCAGCATCGTATTATTATTATTTTTTTGCGGTCCCAAATGACATCTTCTTCCTCATATAAAGCTAGGAATTCAATTGCTGCTTCTGAATTCCACTCCATGTTAATACACAATACTTTGTCACTAACAAACTCTGTCTTTCTCTGAAGTCACCGGTCTCCCGTCATAGCCAACACTGTCGACAGGCACCCTCACGCCGTGAGACCGCTCAACAAGCCATACAGTACGAGCTTGCTAGTCAAGCCTCGCGCCTTTGATGTTTGGATAATTTACCGACATTTCATGGGAACGGTCAAGCAGGCTCAAGGCTTTGGTAGATGTACCTGAAGTTATAGCGAGGGCACATGATTGAAGCATTGCTACTTTGTTATTAAGTATACAATCGAGGAGCATATTTTTTATATTAATTGCATATAATAGTTTATATATTGATATCTTAGTTATTATTTTTATATATTAGATATATTTCATTTATTTATTTCTACGATATTTAAAAAAAATATTATACAATATTATATATTCATTGTATATCAGCGACAGTTCTTACTAAATTTAACATTAACATATTTCTTAATATACTTAATATAAAATAAACTTAATATTCTAAGAATCGGTTTTGCAAAATATTACATAGTGTTGAAAAATTACGTCGATGGTGATATACCTATACTATATTGTTACCTATAAATATGCACCTATATGCACTATAAATTCGAAAGAAAAAAGTCAAACTGATGAGAAGGCGAAGTGCCAGCTATAGCTGTTTTTGAACTTAAATATGAAATAATTAATATGAAAAATCCTCGATTGTATACTTAATAACAAAGTAGCAATGCTTCAATCATGTGCCCGCACTATAACTTTAGGTATGTCTACCAAAGCCTTAGCCACCTTGTACTGAAAATAGACGACGCTTATTCAATAATAATTTAAATGAACTGCTTGTAGAAAAAAAATAGCTTTGTAGATTTTTAATTGATGCCTGTAAATGCAATAATTCACATCGGCCTGTAACAGATCGTCGCAGCGGAAGCGTTCGGGAGACCGTGCATTCCGTTGTGTCTACCAAGGCTTTAACAACATCATAATTTGATTTCTATAACTATCAACATTATTGAAGAGTTTCATTTGGGGAGACAGTAATTGGGTTCACTTTATCTTTTGAAAGGCTAGTTTAAGGGAAAAGTTATACTGAGCTCAAGAAGGGATATTTTATTTGGGAGAAAAAATTCAAATTATCTTTTGAACAGATAGTTAAGGGGAAGATTACAGTAAGGATTGAAGGAAAATTTCAATTGGGAGAAAAGTTATTCAAAATAGAGCACACATTTGTGAAGCCCTGGTCAGTGCCTTATATTTTACTATTATTATAGAGAGATTCTATAAAAAAATTGTGTTATGTAAAATGCTCTTTAGACATTATTACACTGTTGACAGCAGTCCATATGATATGTAAATATTATATGTACATAACATAAATATTATTAACTAATGATAGATGGACTGACAATTTTACTACAGAGATTTTGGGTTGACATAAGTAAGAATAGAAAATTTTATTATATAATCTAGTAAGGTGTACAAACTAGGGACATTTTAGGTAGATATTAGGTAGATATTTTATGAAAAGTCTTTTTGTTAATAAAAAGTCAATCTACTCGCGTTATATCCTGCTTCATCATTTCAGAAGATTGATTAGAGACAAGAATCTGAGCTTGTATGGCTAAATTTTATAAATGCTGATTAATTTTAATCACAAATTAGTTTTTAATTGTTAACCAGTTTTGCGCTTTTAGTATTGTTCAGCTTATATTCTCCTCAAAGATGACAGATTACTCGCGCTTATCAAAAAGGAAGTGCCATCTGCATACAGTATTTATTTTGGTTCTATTTGTCTAAATCTTGACAGCTTTCATCTGATCCTCCAAATATTTCCTTTTGTTGGTGGCATAGATAATACAAAATTATACAGTTAGAAGTACCAGTAAATGACATTTGATGAAAAAATCGCGAATGATAGGATAAAAGCTTTTTGTATTTCTCATAACATCCAAAAATAGTAGTACCCACTGTTATCCCAGTACAAATATTATTATTAAGAATCATTAGCATGTGGTACACCAAAAGAAAATTGCAGCCATATTTAATTTGTGAGGGTGACTATCCTTAACTGTGGAACGAAAAAATGATTCTCATTCAGTTGATTTGAGATTCAGACTATCAACTACTGGCTCAAGGTTAGCTAACAGTTCTTCAACCTTAATATTATTAATTTAATTATATGATAGAGCCTGTAATTTGGTTGTCATGTATACACACACACACAAACCCAGATTATCAGTAGGTTTCATAGAATTCAACTAGAAATTCCTTTTTTATTTGTTTTTTACAATTCAACTTTTTTATAGATTTGATAACTGATTTTTTGTCTGTCCCCCAAATGGCTACTAAACATTGTGATTGCTGAAGTTACATTTTGAGCTAAAAGGTAAGAATAGATTCCTGTGACTAAAAGATTAACCTTCTTCACTAGAAATATTTTTGCGATATTTTTGTTTATCTCTGTAATAGCAAAACATTTTTGTTGAACAATACCACCTTACCTTTTGAAAGTTCATGAGATAAATTTGAATGGGACCCATTTTGACTATTTCCACTTGATTTTTCCTCAAATATTTCAGGTTTGACATCATCATAAATGACATCAAAGTAATCTTCAGTTTTGAGAGTCTTCATTTTCGATTCAACATTGTTTGTTAACGAATTATCGTTACGTTCTGAGTGGTCTTCATGCTTTAAGATAACTCCATCATTGACTTTGTGTTTTGTTAATTCACCAGCAAGATCACTGAAATTCTGATTTTCGGAGAAATCTGAAATTCAAGTTCAAACAATGACAAAGTTCTTCAATATACCATCACAAAAGCAGGTTTCGTAGGAACATTATCAGAGCTCCCCAAAGAACAAGATCAATTCAACCTTCTAACTTGATGAAAATATTGAAAATGTCTGCTGAATAAAAAAAACAAATTAAAAAATGCCCATTTTTTTTTCAAAGTTTTCTAGGAAAATATAAAATCCACGGTTTTTTTCTCACACTCAATATTTATATTACTATTCACGTGTTCTTGCAAATGAATTATACATTATTCAATTATTCCAAGATTGCTTTATATATTTTTTCTCAATGGATTTTTTTCTGAGGATACAATGGAAAAAAAATATTAAGGAAGCAGTATCACTCCTCTGAAATGATCACAGCATTATTTGAAGGTTTATTAAGATGATTCTCAATCAATCAATAATCTTTTTGACTAAATTCATAATCTCCAAAAACCTCCACATACCAATTTTGAATAGAATCGGGCCATAATCACAGAGATCATTGGCCATCTTGGAGCCGCCATTTTGATTCTATGAATTTTTGCAAAAAATTCATGATTGAAAACCCCCACATGCCACTTTTGAATCGAATCGGACCATAAACACAAATCTCGTCAGCCATCTTGGAACCGCCATTTTGTTTTTTTCTCTAACAAAAACTCCATAATGAATTGTCAGGGGAACTATGAACACCTGCCAAATTTCACGTTAATCGGACAACTAGAAGTGGCTCAAATTTAACTTTGATTAAAAACGTGTTGAAGAAGAAATAAGTGATTTAGGGTTCGTAGTTTATGCTGTTAAAAGAAGGAGGCATTTTGAATGATTTTTGTGTGAGAAAGAGTGCTTCTAGAAGAAAAAGATGCTCCGACTCGGAAACGGTATGATACTGCCACAATTTTCTTTCGGATTCGGGTTCGAAAGGCAAAAACACGTATGAAACTATTTTCGGAGAGCAGGAGTGCTCTTAACGGATATTTACCCTAATAATAACAAAACTCTTAAGTTTATTGTATATCTACGCACCTGCACCTAACTAAAGTTAATTCGATTTCGTTCTGTTTATAAAAACTAGTTTCGGTTGGACACTATTTAATACTGATTAAAGCAAACTCACCAACTGGAGAAAACTTTGATTCTGTGGGGTCTTCAACACTGTCTCCCACCATAACCTTGCGTTCCCTTATATTGGGATCATAAAATGTTCCATTCTCATTGTTTTCCAGGCAATCGTTAGAGACTCCATATCCACTAAACAGTTTGAATTCTGTGGCTTCCTCCTTTATTTCTCTATTCAAAATATCGTTGATGTCAACAAAATGAATCCTACTCCCGATTTGTTCCATTTCGCCTACTTCAATTTCAGTTATTGAAGGTTCAGCCTCACTTCTGTATTGTTCTGAAGCCATTCTAGTACAATAATTCTAGTATAAGTATATTTCTAATGAAATAAGGTCAATCACCTGAAAGTTTTATTCCAACAAGATGGTTAGGTTAGGTGAAGTATGTAACTTGTAACTGTGACGTCAGACGTCAGTCACCAGTCACACTCAATCTCTTCCTGTTTTGGTTGCTGCTTCCGTCAGGCGCATTTAACTAGCTCATTCATTAGAGGAATCAACCTTGTCTGAATTTTCTTTATGTTGCTCCCACTTTATTACAAGCTTTTATTTACTTTGACATGTCCCGATATGTGTAATCAAGTCTTACAAGTTGAATTTGACCCACTTCCAGTTATTCGATTAACATGAAATTTGGCAGGTGTTCATAGTTCCCGTGCGAATGCATTATGGAATTTTTGTTGAAAAAAAACAAAATGGTAGCTCCAAGATGACGGACGTTTATAATCCGGTTTTTGGGGTCGGAGATTGTTTTTTTTTTGTCAAAATTCATGAGATCAAAATGGTGGCCGGATCCTGGATGGCGGACGATCTCTATGATTATGATCCTTCAAAATTGATATCTGGAGGTTTTTGGGGGTCGGAGATTATGAATTTTTTGTCAAAATTCATAAATTTAAGTTGGCGACTCCAATATGACGAAAGAGTTCCGTAATTATGGTTCGATTCTATTCAAAATTGATATGTGGGGGTTGGAGATTATGATTTTTTTGTCTAAATTCATGAAATCAAATTGATGGCTCCAAGATGGCGGAGGATCTTTGTGATTATGGTCCGATTCTATTCGAAATTGGTATGTGGAGGTTTTCAGGGTCGAAGATTATGAATTTATTGTCAAAATTCATGAATTCAAGATGGCGGCTCCAAGATGGTGGACAAGTTTTGTGATAATGGATCTTTTTCATTCAAAATTCGTATGTCGGCGTTTTTGGGGTCGGATATTATGAATTTAGTCAAAGAATATTAATTTTTTGTCAGTATTCATAAATTGAAGATGGTAGCTCCAGGATGGCGGACGAGTTAATCTTTAGATGGTCTCCTCATTGAAGAACTAGATAGCTCAGAACTCACAGGAAAAAGGCCTCATATTGACGATGCATCAACAAAAATGCATAGATTAAGGCGTACTTACTAAAAAGCACAAGATAAAATAATAAAAATAACCTTTTTAAAGTTAAGCTTTTATTCAAATCCGCGAAAAAGTTAAAAATAATGCTTTGGGTGTGCGAAGTAGGTTATTCCGTGAGTTATAGATTCAAAATATGTCGCTTTTGTATCCGAACTGAAAACTTTGCGCGACAAGCTCTTGAATCTATAACTCAAGTCGCACATCCAACGCATTTTTTTTTACTTCTTAGCGCATTTGAATAAAAGCTTGTCTTCAAAAAGATTTTTTTCAATCATTTTTTTTAATGGAGTTTTAGTTTGGTTTTTTAATTTCTCGCTCCTTTCCTTTTCAGTCTGAGTGCTCCATAATGGCCACACAGCGTCAATTTTTTTTACTGAAAATGACAACTATCATGCATTTCAAAATTGCTCTTCTTTTGTTTGCCAACATAAAAAAAGACAAGTCATTCGATCTTGGTAATTTTACTTGTACTGAACTCAATCCCATTGGTCGAATATCCTCCCCACTCTCTCTCTCTAAATCATGTTTTTAAGTATGGTTTCATCAACTGCAGCCAGAGGGAGCGTCATTCGGAATTTCATATAGACTAATGCGCATGCGCAAATATCTACAGAAAAAGCTCATGAATCTACATATTTTTCACGTGCCATTCTACCGATAAATATATCACCTCGACGGCAACACTGAACGATAGTCGGCGATTGTTTATTGGTATCGATAAACTATCGATGTTTAGCTAATGCCGAGTTCATATGACTGCTTTTCGTATTTTAACTTACAATGTACTGTTTTCCGATTGGTCATTGAATGACACAAAATAAGAAGTTCTCAGTCAGCAGTCAATCAGAAAGCAATACCCCGTAAGCGTAAGCTGTCATGTAACACTAGTATAGCAGCGTTGTCAACTGTGAGGATAAATTCCCATTTGTGAGTATTTTTTCAATGAGTGAGGAAATTTTTAAGCTATTATGAAAGTGAGGAATTTCTTCGAATATGAAAATAATTCATATGTACAAAAACACAAAAACAAACAGTGGTAGTAAAGTATAAGTTACGGTTACGATGACAGAGCAAAGAAGGGTTGCCGAATAGTCCTGACCTGACAGCTAAGGTCGAAAGAACTAAGAAAAGAAGAATCGTGAAAAGTAAAAAGCCATGTGAAAAGTGGAATGAACTAGAAAAATCGAAGTACACAGTCTATTTTCACACGAGGATTCAATGTAAATTGAACCACAAAATGGTAGATCACAGGGGAAAAACAACTACTTTCCTAGCTAATACCACGCAGAACGTTGAAAGATATTCACCTGAAAATCCATGCAAAATTCCATATAAATGGAAATTGATTGCAAATGTTTCTTTCTGATAAGCTCGATTATGTTCAATTTATGTCGTGTTCGCCTAACAATCCGCATACCGGTTCCAGGCTTTTTGGCCCTCATCAGTACGGAGTAGTCACCAGCCACTTGTGTGACTGTGTACTTTGATTTTTCTAGTTCATTCCACTTTTCACGATTTGCTAGTCAGGCTTGCCACTCCTACTAAGAAGGAATCTTTTATTAAGAATCCTATCGAGGTGGGAGATGTATGGAGTGTTTCTTTCTGTCACTAGGTACCGCCAGTTAAAAGTTATCTTTTCCGGCGTACCTATAGATGTTATAAGCTCGATGATGATTTGTTTACGTTGTGTCTCGCTTCAGCCAGAGCTCTTCGGATCTTTGGCTGGTGACTACTCCGTACTGATGAGGGCCAAAAAGCCTGAAACCGGTATGCGGATTGTTAGGCGAACACGACATAAATTGAACATAATCGAGCTTATCAGAAAGAAACATTTGCAATCAATTTCCATTTATATGGAATTTTGCATGGATTTTCAGGTGAATATCATTTAACGTTCTGCGTGGTATTAGCTAGGAGAGTAGTTGTTTTTCCCCTGTGATCTACCATTTTGTGGTTCAATTTATATTGAATCCTTGTCTTAAAATGGACTGTGTACTTCGATTTTTCGATTTTTCTAGTTCAAAAGAAGAATCGTTGTGTATTTGTCTGTGGTGTGTTATTTCGTTCCTCCGCCACTGCTAGGAGGCACGAAATATTACCATGTGTAATCCATTTGCCCAGCTTGATGAGGATTCTTGTCATCATAATAAAAAAAATCATTCTAGTACTTCGCTCGTGGTTATATGATTTTATACTTTCAACCAATCATAAGGCTAGACAACTCGTTACGCAGTCTACCCTCCGAAGGAAAGCTGTAACAAGCAAATATCTTACTCGGCTGTGGCGCTTAGCGGTGACAGTAGCAAGAAGCACTCATATTGTGATTTTATTAGGGTTGTTTTTTAACGGTCAAGTTTCCACGAGTTCGTATGTATATCAAAAAAATCGTAGTGAATTACATAAAAAAATATGGCAGTCTGTCTCATTTCAGTCTGGCGCTGTAAAAGTATATCTTTACTCCGGCGGAGTGAAAGTATGTTGTTACTTCAACGGAGTAAAAATTCCATGTATATTTATAACGTTCGAAGAAAACATCCTTCAATTTAAAAACATATATTTCTGCGTTTGTTCTCGGAAAAAAAGAAAAATTTTGTGAATCAAATAAATTACATTATACTTTCATAAATATTATTAACCAATATTAGTTTAAGCAATTGCTCGGGAAAAAACATCTAATTCTACCCCCGAATCAAACAAAATCCTACCACCCCCCATGATACTAATAATACCTAAATCTATCAACTTCAGCTACAATATAAATAGCGGCACAAAAATAAAACTAAGCTATGTAAACAAGAAAAGTCACGTAAAATGTTACCAGTTTCATTCTTCGGAAATCTTTGAAAAATCCATAAATCACTACCCACGTTCCATGCTTTCTCACCTATGAAATTTCACATCCAGCCCTTTTTTGTATCTAACTACACAATTGTAGGCTGCACACGAAGAAGGCATAGGTATTTAAGAATGCTTATAACTTGTCAAAGAGTTCAGAAACACTGGATAAATTTATAAAAAACTTGCAAAACACCACACGAAAACACATATAAACGATATAGGAAACCAATGTTTTGCCTGAACTCATTCTGTCCTTTTTCACAGGTTCCGATATCAATGGTCCCTTTCTGACAACCAGTCCATATTATTATATGTCTATGGTTCTACCAAAGAGTAGAGTAACAAGAGAAATCACTAACCCTATTCTTGAATGAAATCGTTTCAAAATCCTCCAAATGCTGTCACTTTGGATTTCATTCATAAAATCAGAGTTCGGTTTAGCCAATTAGGAGTCAGGAAAGCCTGTCATGTGACATCAAGTGTCGGGGCAAAGATTAGAGGTTACTCTACTCTTTGTTAGAACCTACTCTTTGGTCGGGGATCGTACACAAGGAAACGCTTTGCACCTTCGGGTGTTTTCGTATTAAAAAAATATAGGAAATATCAATTTTTTCGAATGGGATGAAATATTAAGAGAATATGTTCTCATTTATATAGGCATGAAATTGAATCGATGAATTGACACAATTGAAATTTCAACATTTCATGATTTATAAATGATTGTTTTAGTCTTCAGAATGCGTCGAAGAGTTTCACTTATTGACGATGGATATATAATATGGACTCCATTTTTGTTGGGCAGGTTAGGTTAGGTCAATTCATTTATATTGAATTATGAAATTCTCAAGAAGGACTGGATCACTGAATCTGCAATTGACGATACACAAATTAATGCATACACAAGTTAATGCATATACAAAAAATCCCATAAGGGGCTGTGTTTTTGTCACTATGACAGCGGCAAAACTTTACCTAAGATGTCTAAAAACATGGTGTATTCACTTATACCTGTAAAATATTGGGACAAACTGGGGGACACCAGCCCACTTGATAAAGGGAGTTATCTAGAGTTTCAGATGGCGCCGACGTCGTTTCTTGTCATAATTCAGTAAACTGCATTTACATACCACACAGGGTGTTTTTGTGATTTGTGTCTCTGATTCGTACTGTGATTGTAGTTTTGTCGCCTTTAAGGTTATGTCAATTCGTTGTGAAATATTTTGAGGTTGATCGATCGATGTAACATATTTTAGAACAAACTATTCCATTACTTATGTCAGTGTTATCAGGGTTATTATATATTGTCAGTATTATATATATAATAACCCTGAGTGTTATATAGAATTTTCGAGAGGTTCCGAAATAATTCTAATTATGAACCGTACCAATTTATTTTGTATGGTTAATTTTCTATTGATACAGCTCCACCGAGTTGGTACTTATGTATTTCTGTCCCTGTTTGCTCGTGATAAAAATCTTATGGAGCGGATAATGATTTTATGAAGTGCTGTAAATTACATACAATTACTTAATCGAGCTTTCAAATCAATAAAAGTACGGGAGATGCAATCTCTTTCGCTTTCTGAAAAATCTATATTCTAGTCTGAAGTGTTTTGCGACATATCTAAAGCTTTTGATTGATACGTAAGCTTCATCTCTACAGCTTCAGAGGACGAAGCTTCAATTGGTTCAAATCCTATCTGAGTGAAAGAACCTCTCAGCTTTTTGACAAATTAAGAGGTGTTCACTATTTTGGCAGAGAACACGATTATCTTATCGCAAGAACTCAAATTACCTCCATATAGCGGAGTAAAAATATCTTAAAATCATGCATTATTTTGGAATCCTGGAGTACTCCATGGATTTTCCTAAAACCTTCTGATATTACTTAGTAATTGCTTGCAGAAAAAAGTTCGTGCACTGCTTGTTTATTAATTGTTTAAACAATGAAAAACAATTTTGTTAGGAAAATTTTACCCAAATTGATGCTATAGGGGTTTTTGAGGTCGCTGAACCAGAATATGACATTGAAAAAACGATGGCGTAGCCAGTCGTAAAGGTAGATTTCATGAATGATAATTTACAGCTACCTATTTGTTATTTATGTGTACATCTAAAAGAAAAAAAAATCGGGTAAAATTTGTGAGATAGTGAAGCTCTATCAAACGACTTATAGTTTGCCGATATTGGGTATGGAAATGAAATATTGCGAAGTTTTTCAACAGCTGCCATTTTGAGACTATTGGACCATTTTCGAAATCAGCCGAGGTAATCATGAGAAGTATTTTTGTTTCATTGGTTTGAAAATGTGGCCTCCACTCAACAAATTTCGTTATATCCCATATATAAAAGTTTCAATATCACATTTTAAACTAGAGTTTTTGAAGCATGGCCTCAAAATTCAAATTTGTAATTTTCTGAAATTATTCAATATTTTGAGCTCTGTATTTTTCGAAATACATTTTTTTTTATTGTCCTTTTTTTATTTTTCATGTTGAGAGTAATCTGTGAAAATTTTCAGATGTTTATCTTGAAAATAAAAAAAATTAGACTTTAGACAGGATTCTGCTATAACGTAATTTCATTTATGTATATTCCTATACATATTTTTTTCACTTTTATCAACATGACTTCTCGTTAGCTGCATTTTTCTTCTTTCAGTAAAATTTTTGTTATCTTAATTTAATCAATTAGATCAAAAGTTATAACAAATTTAGTGTAAAGCGCTCGTGGCTGTGTGTTCCTCCAGCGCTGCACTTCAGAGTCACTGCCTCACATTTTTTTCTGCAGCTACAGTTTTTATTTTAAAGAAAAATGTTATCTACCTTTTTGATGTAAATTTTTCCATTTTTGCGAGTGGCACCATTATTTATTCATTTTTTTTATATTCAATATACAATGTAATTTGGCAACTTATTTGTTAAATAATTGATTAAGCACATACTTTACGGTTGGTAACTTTTTATATTTGTTTCTTACATCATCACTAATGTACAGTAAAAGTTCCCGCAGTCCCCTAACTTTCTGAAGCTAAAATCTAATATTATTCCACTACTAGTAAAATGACTCGTATATGTATAAATTAATTTGAATCTTCTCTGAACCTTGGCCCATTGGAATAATTTTTCAACTTGTGATTGTAATGTATCTAGTAACTAGCAAGTCAAATAATTTTATCATTACTTTTTATATTATATATATATTTTGTATAAAATTTTTCCCATGAGATGACCGTCTTCTGACTAAAAGTATTGGAAAACTCTAAATATAGTGGATATTTTCTTCCAAAGAGCTATGGGACCCTCTGGGACGGTTCGGAATTCACTAGCCAAATTCAATAAATCTTCATAGAATGGAAAGTCCACGCTTACTTTTGAAATTCATGTGTTTATTAAAAAGTGATAATCATCCTAATCATAGTCATTAGCCTTATCGATCTTGGAGTGGGCCTTGTTCTTCCGAACAACTGCTTGGTTTAGATCGCCCTCCTCCGATTATCTCATGCGGGGTGTTACTGAAAAATGAAAGAAAAGCATTTAGATTATTTTTTTCTCCCCTAATCTTTGTTAGTAGGGCTCACCTTTTCCGGCGAAGTCATTCTAAGATAGCTGGAAGCAGCCTAGACTGTCGCACACCAGGATTCATCGATTTCTCAACTTCAACAGAATTTATGAAATCTACAATGAACTCTCTGAATTTGTTCATGTCAGAAGGTTGTTAGAGAGGTAATAGTCCGGCAGAGATGGGCAGTGAATGGCTTGGTAATAGTTTGTATCGGAAAGTTTAATGGAACCATGTCATCGGGGACATTTTCCAATCCCCTCTATTTTCAAGTTAATTCATCATCTAGAGACATTAGTCCACTATTCTACCTTTTCTCATTCCTTCGTGGAAGTCTCCATGATCCGAAAAAGGCCATTTGAGAAGAAATCACATTGAAAAAATCGCCAGGTGGACCTCAAGAAGTATCTGATTTTTGACAGACAGATGTAAACATTGTAGTAAGTTTCGAGGATTTCATCTCATTTTCGCGTCAACTGTTCTGAGCGGGATCTTGTTCGTAGACTATAATCTTTGTTAACGATCAATTCACAATTTTTTGCATAAAGCAATGTTGACAGAAAAAGAAAATTTCAAAGGTTTGAAGTTTGTCATTTTGCGTGACACAAACAACAAACATTCCTTAACCGCGCCATCTACTAATGAAGTTCTAAGCAGAATTTAACGTTTTTCATTTGTTGTCCCCCAAAAATTCTAAACAAAATCGAATCGGTGAATACACCAGTGTTTTTAGACATCTTAACTTTACCCTAAGTTTTTCAGGGACAAAACGGGACCTAACTTTTAAAACGGTCTAATTCTAGTATGTCTAGCAGAGTTGCTAAGGATCTAAAATTCAATGAATAATTTCAATAAATAAATTCGCTTTCTGAAAAATCTATATTCTAGTCTGAAGGAAGTGAGCGGTGCAGTGTTTTGTGATATATTTAAAGCTTTTGACTGTTACGTAAGCTTCATCTCTACAGCTTCAATTGGTTTGAGTCCTATCTGATAGAAAGTACCCAAACCCAAATTGTGAACACTGATAGTCTCTCAGCTTTTGGGCAAATTAAGAAATGTTCACTATTTTGGCAGACAACACGACTATCTTATCGCAAGAATTCAAATTATCTTCGTAGTAAAATGACTCGTATGTGTATAAATTAATTTGTATCTTCTCTGAAGTACCTTTGCCCATTGAAATATTTTTTTTCAACTTGTAATTGTAATTTATCGAGTAACTAGAAAGTCAAATATTTTTATTATTACTTTTATATTTAATTTTGTAAAAAAAAATGCCCATGAGATGACAATCTTCTGACTATAAGTATATTTGAATTGGAGATGGAAAATTCTAAATATAGTGGATACTTTTTTCTAAAGAGCCATGGAACACTCTGTGATGGTTCGGAATTTACTAGCTAAAATCAAGATATCGTCATAAATGGAAAGTCCACGCTTACTTGTGAAATTCATGTGTTTATTAAAAAGTGATAATTATATATATATATATATATATATATATATATATATATATATATATATATATATATATATATATATATATATATATATCTTTATTTCAATTAGGAACCCTAATATACATATGAAAAGTAATTGCTAAAATATATAATAAAATTAATACATAAATATAAAACAGACATAAATACTATAAATCACTTATTACCTAAGTAACACTTTAAACTTTAAACTGACAGAACTATTTGGAAATATATTACAATTATATCCGCATATCTGGATATGGTACATTTAGGACAAAACTTTCAAGTTAGAACAATCAATGATAAAATATGATAAAATAACAAGAAAAAATAAATATAAGTAAATACTAAAAGTAAATATATGTATAAAAATATTTTCACATATTATGAAATTCAACAAAAGTGTAATATTCCGTACTATTAGTCTGTTAATTTATTTTGGACGTATTCCTTCAATTTACTTTTAAAATCAATTAAAGAAGTAGATGTTCTAACAGAATCCGGTAGTTTATTGAAATTCACAAAACCCCTAAAAAATAGTGAGTTCATGGTACTACTGTAGGAAGTACTGTGCACATAAATGTTATTTTTGCTACGTGTGTTATGATTATGTATATCTTTATTGTATGTTATAAACTGTTGAAAGTATTATGGAGCCATATTATTAGTTATCTTGAATATGAATATCATGGTATGATAATAAAGTCTGTTTTCCACTGAAAACCAATCAAGTGTCACCAACATCAATCTTATTGGGGTGAGGCGATTTGCTTTCAAAATTACCCTCATACCACGATTTTACAATTTTTGAAGCATGTTCAATTTATTCAGATTGAATAAGTACCCTATTGATGAGCAGTAATCAAAGTGTGGCTGGATTATTGAATTATACACCGTGATTTTAGTCTGGCTTGATGAATGTTGAGATATTCGGGTGAAGAAATATAGTTTTTTTGTTTTTTTTTTGTAAATGTATTCAAAATGACGATTAAAATTTAGATAATTATCTAGAACGAATCCCAGATGTTTAACATTTGGAACAAATTGTGTATTTTCATTATTGATGTTTAAAATACTCTCACTAAAATCAATGGTTTCGTACTTGTGTTTTGTTGTGAAGATCATTGCCTGTGTTTTGGATACATTCAATTTAAGTTTATTTATACTCAGGTATTTGTTTATTTCTGTCAATACAGTGTTCATTTTTTCAATAGCTGTTTCAATATTAGTATCACTACATGCAATCATGGTGTCATCAGCAAACAGATTAATGAATTCACATTCCACAAAGAGCTCAATATCATTCAAGTATAATGTAAACAATAGGGGACCTAGTACACTTCCCTGTGGAATACCTACATCATTACTCAAATCTGACGATGTTTGATCCTTAAAACGTACTCGTTGCTTGCGGTGTTCAAGGTAGTCATTCAACCAATCCAACACTTTACCACCAATACCGTACTGCCTTAGTTTAGATAACAATATTCTCCTGTCAATTGTTTCAAAGGCCCTCTTGAGGTCAAGAAATACAGTTACAACAAATTTATTGTTATCTAGATGAGTTTTAATATAGCATATAGTGAGTTGCAGTGCTGATTCACAGGAATACTGCTTTCGAAACCCCGACTGATTATTCATCAATATTGAATTTTCCGAAACATGACGTAGTAATTGTTCATAGACAACTGTTTCTAGAAGTTTTTCGATTGGTGGTAGAGTGTTAATCGGACGAAATTCTTCCGCTTTGTATGTATGTGCTACTTTTTGAATGGGTACAACGTTACTAATTTTTAATTTTTGTGGGATTTTACCAGTATGCAAGGATGTATTAATGAAATTTAAAATAACATGACCAATGGTTTCGAACACTTCTTTCAACATTCTGCAGTTCAGGGTTTCATGCAAAGAAAGCTTATTATTGAGGCTGCCCACTATTATACGTAGATCCTGCATCGAGAGTATCTCAAATTTATCCAATTTCAAAAATAAATTTTTGTTCATGTTACTCCATCTTTCTGTATTGTTTATACTCTCTACGATATCCTGAATACTTTCGATGAAATATTTATTGAAACTTTGTGCTATTTCCATATTATCTTTTAACATTAATCGTCCATCACCATTTATAAAGCTTATATTTGGTGGGACGTCCTCATATTTATTGTTCACTAAGTTTTTTAAGGTTTTCCACATTTCCTTAGGATTATGTCTGAACTTATCAATTTTGTCAACATAGTACTGTTCTTTTTTTTGTTTCAAAAGATTAACTACACTATTTCTATGTTCTTTAAAGAATTATACTAATAATAGTAGCCTTATCGATCTTGAAAGTGGGCCTTGTTCCTCCGACCAACTGCTTGGTTTAGATCCCCCTCCTCGCATGCGGGTGTTACTGAAAATTAAAAGAAAAGCTGATTTAGATTGTTTTCTCTCCTCGCCTTTGTGACATCATCTATGTTACCTTCAAAAATCAGCATACCTCAATTTCCCTCTTATCTGTGGCGTCCTTTGAAATATCGGGGAAATCAATTTGTACATTGATACTTCTGTCTCGTGTGCCAATGTCAAAACTATTCTGTTTCCTTGAGAGATTTAATGTAAGTAGATGAGGCGATTCAAAAATTTAGAAAATCTGGCCGTCCACCTGAAATGTAAAGTTATTTACATTCACACCTAATTCACTTGAACATTGACCGAAGTTTGAGCACAGGTCAGATACAAGAGCTCGAACATCAAGTCCTATTTCTCCCATTTTGGTGATACAATCAAATACTATTGGATTGAGATCCGAAGCACTACATATTGAACTTTAAAAGAAATATCCCAATGGTTTGATTCCTCTGACCATCAATAGTAAGGCATTTTTAGCTGGAATAAAATCCTTTCCTTTACCTGAAAAAATAAATGATTTTTCAAATAAAAAGCCATCTTCAAGAAACGAAATATTGAAGAGAATACTCACCCAAATTGTGGAACCCGATAATTTCATCAGTTTTCGGATCATACTAGATACCAGCTTTCAAGGAAACTTCATCCATTGAGAGAATACAGATTTTATCCAATTCACTTTTTCCTTGCAATTTCCATTTGAGGCTCATAAAAACAAAATCATTGAGTCAGGTTTCTTCTGAATATTTTGTGTCATTCTCCTCAAAGTGGATACAGAAGGAAAATGATAATTTTTTACCATTCTTCTGTAAGCTTTTGGTCCAGTGTAATAAAGATATAGTGCATGTTGTTTGAATTCTTTAGTGTATCTCCATCCCTTCAGTTTCCTATCCTTCAGGTCACTGACAACCTTGGCAGTACTTCCCAAAACCAGCGGAAGGTGCTTGTCGCAAGCTTTTTGAAACATTCTTTGGAAATATCTTCATCCTGTGCTTTCATGTCCTCAAACGATTGTTATTAATAAAATTGGTTTCAAAATGTATGCTACAAATTCTATTATTCGAGTATAACGTTAAGGCATCATTTTTCATTATTTCTTCATCGCCACAAGCCAGTTTCCATCCATGAACTCGTTCAGTATCTTTCGGAATCTGAAAAATATTCTCAGAAGTACTGGAATAGAAGCTGTTGGGACAATTTTTGATAGACCACTTAGTGCCTTTACTACCACCCATCTTGGGGACTCTATGGGACTAAGTTACTACTAAGTTAATTTGAACTGAAAAATGCAATTTCAATAAGAATAATAGAAACATGCAGAAGTAAAAAGAAATGCTAAATGAGTTAACTTTGAAATAAAACAAATTGCACTTCAAAACACCAAAGCACCAGAACCAAAACAACTCGTGTATGTCAATATTCGCCAAATCGCTTTGAAAAAACTTTTTGAGGAAAAATCCTTTCGAATAATCAAAAATTGCAAGTAGACTTCAAGAAAAATCAAGCAGTCATCTGATATTTGACAGACAGATGTTAACATCAAAGAGTAGGGGTAAACTAACCTCTAATCTTTGTAAACATTATAGTAAAATTTGAAGGTCATAACCTGATTTTCGCGCCATTTGGTCTGTGCGGAATCTTGTTCTAACCTCTAATCTTCGGTTCTACTCTTCTCTTTGACTTGACATTGTCTACTTCACCTGACCACATGTTATTTTGGAAATCATTAATAAGGATTTTTGGTGATTGCACTTTATCTACCCAGGAATATTCCATAATGGCCTCAGAACCCTCTAAATGTGCAGCAGAACTTTCAGTAACTGATATTAAGGAAGATGAAAATGAACAAATCGGGAGTGGGACTTATTTGATTAGAGTAGTGAAGGAAGAGCCCATCGAAACCGAACCGTTTAGTGGATATATAATCTCTAATGAGAATGAAAAATCTTATGATCTCAAATTAAGCGAACTCGAGGTTATGCCGAGAGACAGTATTGAAGACCCCACAGGATCAAAGTTCTCTCAAGCTGGTGCGTTTGCTTTAATTAGAATTGATTGTTCAGATTATGCTCAGTTGTAATTCTGTATAGTTATAGTTTGATAACCCAAAAGTTCCAAAATAATTTTCCAATCACATTTTGCCTTTCATTGAAGTTAGTTATTAGTTGCCTAGTGGTTTATTTGGTTTGGGTATGCTAATGATGGTACCTGTTTTCCATTTTTCCCATTTCAAACTAGACGTTTGATCTTCCAGATTAACTACAAGGAATTCCATTTAAAAAAAAAAGGATTTTTTTTATTTGGTTTCGATTTAGCTGATATTTCCAATTTTATAATCATGTATCAATAACTGCACCATATTTCTCTCTTTTTGCTTTTTTACATTTTTTTCGTCGAGTTCTGTGATATTCTTATTTAACCTGCCTCTGTGATAATTTATTAAAGAAAATGTTATAGTTTGAACTTGAATTTCAGTTTTCTGGAAAAATAAGAATTTCAGTGAATTTCCTCGTGAATTGGCAAAACACAAAGTCAACCATTTTAATCATGGAGATACCTCAAAGAATGAAGATCACTCAGAACATAACGATGATTTGGTAACAAATCATGTAGAATCAAAAACGAGGTCGCTCAAAAATGAAGATGACATTGATATAATTTACGAAGATGTCAAACTTGAAATATGTGAGGAAAAATCAAGTGGAGAAAGTGAAAATGGATCCTATCCGAATTTTTCTCATAACTTTTCAAAAGGTAAGGTGGTATTTTCCAACAAAAATGTTTCGCAATTTCAGTTATTCCAGAATATTTCTAGAGGTAAATATTTTAGTCACAGGTTAAATCAGGTCAGGGAATTGATTTTTTGAATATATTCGGCCAATACTTGAAAAAAATCCATAATTAAAGTAAACTAAAAACATTTCACTACAATTTTCACAAAAAAATTGGTTAACAAAACCCATGACATGTGTTTTGCTATATTATAGATCTTTGTTGTTTTTAATAAATTTTCCCAAAGTATTATTTGTTCTGTAAGCAATATTAATATCTTTATGTCTTAAATAATTTGAAATTTTCTCTGAAGGTTTGCTGAAATGAGTAATAACTCTGAAATATGACTGTCAACTAAACTTGAGTTATATACGTTATTGGCTGCAATTTGTTTATTTATATTTAATTATTTATTGAAATTCTCTTCACTAGTCTGTGAATCATACTAAGTACTATGTTTTGTAATAACTGTATATGAAGATTTATTTTTTCATAGGCATTAAGAACCTATTGAATTGATTTTAGTATTTCTTTAACTTCTTTTTGGTAAAAACATGTAGGATCTTCTTTCAAGATATCAAAACATAAAATTATTTACAATTTAATAATTTTTATTCTTCTAGTAAAGGGCAAATAGTGGAAATTTTCATGGATAATCTCGAAAGTAAAATTCATAATGACCCGTTGATAAAAAACTCATTATAGTGGTATAGATATGTAGACAATTAAATACATTTTTTGGCATTCATTGCTCAAACGAATTCACAAAATAAATTGAAATGAATGATTCGATAAACTACTTAGATTTGACCATAACGAAAATAAACAATAAACACAATTTTTCAATTTCCACAATCTTTCGTTTACAGATATTACAATACATAGTAACACAAAGTAGCCTCATATAATAGTATGATCCACAGACTAGTGGATGCTCCTCTGTCAAAGAGAATTTCAATAAAGAATTGAAAATAATTAAACAAATTGGAGCCAATAACAGATATGACTCAAGTTTAGTTGACACCATTCTATCGAAAAAACTCTATTAAAAGGCAAATCAGAAAGTTTATCCAACCGATTCAAATACAAAGTAAAATTTCAGGGTTATTACTTATTTCAGCAAACCTTCAATGAAAATTTGTAATTATTTAAGTCATAATAAATGGAAAAAGTATAGGAATGCAGCTGATTATCAATAATTTTCTACAATAAGGAAATATACAAAAGCACGCATTAAACAAGACTTTGATAAGTACGTTACTACATCTAAAAGTAATTTAAAGTCCAATTCCAATTTTTTTTTTATCGTTTGTGTCGGACAAAAGGGAATGCAGCTCATTTCCTTGATACATAAATCTGAGTGATAGGCATATTAAAAAGTTCATTAACTTATATAAAATCACTTAGATAGTACATATAAAAATAAAACACATATAAAATATTTTCGATTCACAAATTATAATTTCAGACTATCTTTTGCTGATTAAAACTTTTACTTAAAAGAATGTTCTTGTTTACAATGTATCATTGTAGAATTTCTCCGTAGAATAATAGGCCTCCGCAACAAAGATTTTTCACTTCTTTTCTAAAATTAACCACATTGCTTATTTCTTTTATTGCAGTAGGAAGGTGATTGAATAATTTTCTGCTCTTATATATGAGTAAGTTTTGAGTTGAAGATGATGTAGGATTGGGGAGTGGAGCTTGGTGTGATAAACGCGTATTGTGTATTGGTGGGGTAATTATTTCTTTTTTAAGTTAAGACGCACTGTTTCTAAAATGAAAAGGCATGCCAGTGTTAAGATGTTGTTCAATGAAGAGTGGTTGACAGGAATCATGATGTTTGGCTTTGCACGCATATCTGATGGCCCTTTTCATGTTATAGGGTATGTCATTGATTTCATACTCCAATCTATTATTATGAATTATAGAAACTGTCTCCAATATGAAATTTGAGACAAGTGTGAGGATTTTATGTTCTTTGAAAAAAGGTTTACATGTCTCTCCATTTTGCTTTGCAAAGATATCTAATTGCTCGTTTCTGAAGTATAAACAGTGACTGGAAAAGTTGACTGCTACATACCCCCCAGAAAGATATGCCATAGTGTAGATGGGAGTCTATAAGTGCATAATAAACAGATTTGGCAACAGTAAATCCTAATTCGTTGGATACTGATCTTAAAACATAACAACCAGATGCCAGTTTTTTATTCAAATGTCTATCCAAAAGTAATCCCAGAAATTTTGCTGACTTCTTGTTTTCTATCAGTTGACTTCCTATGTACACATCTGATATACAACCTTTGAAAGAAATAACACTAGTCTTTCTGGAATTTACGGAGAGTAGATTAGAATCGAACCAATTCTGGATTGTAACCATGTCAGCAGATATTATTTCGGACAGTTTACTCTTATCTTTATGGTGTTACAGCAGAGTGGTGTCGTCGGCAAATAATGTGAACTTTCCGGAAATTGGTAACATAGCCAGATCATTTATATATAAAAGAAATAAAACTGAACCCAGTACTGAGCCTTGGGGTACTCCACACTTTATTTCGGCAGTATTTGAGGATGTTGATAGTCTCACAAACTGCTTTCTATCAGAGAGATATGAACTGAACCAATTAGAAGTGATTCCTCTGAATCCATACTGTTGAAGTTTGCACAGCAGTACATCGTGATTGACACAATCGAATGCTTTCGATAAGTCACAGAGCACTGCTGCGACAGCTTCTTTATCATTAATCTCTCAGTAGATCATTGAGATGAACGAATGTATTGCATCAGTTGTATTCTTTGAATTCTGAAAACCATACTGTTGTGCACTCAGTATTGTTATTTTTTTAAAATTCCATAATTCTTTTCTTCTCAAGTTTTTTAATGATTTTCGATAAGGTTGGTATTAATGACATAATTGTTCAGGATATATACCAGTACATAGCACTGAACAACACCAAGTCTGGCATATTGCCAGTTACCTCAGGAGTCCCTCAGGGCTCCCATCTGGGACCTCTACTCTTTAGTATCTATCTAAGTGACGTGGAGACATGCTAAATTTTGTAATTTCTCCTATCCTTTCTTTAGACTCGAAAATATGGCCTCAACAAAATATAGAAGAGGATGGAACAGCTGTGGAAAAGGTCAATGATACAAGGACGGAACCTACAAGAAATACTCAGATGATTCAGAAATTCCCTCATTGTGAATATTATCCAAAATTTCATCCTTCTGAATCTGAGCAGGAGTTAAATGAGATACCTCGTACTGGAAAAAAGTTGTTTCAGTGTAAACTATGTTCCAAGTCGTTTACTCTTAGAAATACTTTCTTGAAACATGGTAGAACTCATACAGGGGAAAAACCATTTTCATGCAAATTCTGTTCAAAATCGTTTCATCAGAAGGGGAATCTTACAACACATGATAGAATTCATACAGGGGAAAAACCATTTCAATGCAAAGTTTGTACAAAATCATTCAACACGAAGCGATATCTTACAAGTCATGAGTTAATGCACACAGGAGAAAAACCATTTCCATGCAAATTCTGTTCAAAATCGTTTTCAGATAAGGGGAACCTTACGAAACACGCTAGAATTCATACAGGAGAAAAACCATTTCAGTGCAAAATTTGTTTAAAATCGTTTATTTAGAAGGGGAATCTTAAGATACATCATCTAATTCATACAGGGGAAAAACAATTTCAGTGCAAAGATTTGTTTAAAACCGTTTACCTTGAAGCATAATCTTTTGACACATGAGAGAATTCATACAGGGGAAAAACCATTTCAATGCAAAGTTTGTACAAAACCGTTTATCTCGAAGCAGAGTCTTTTGACACACGAGAGAAATCATACAGGGGAAAAACCATTTCATTGCAAAGTTTGTACGAAACCGTTTTCCTTGGAGCAGAATCTTACGAGACATGAGAGAATTCATACAGTAGAAAAATCATTTCAACGCAAAGTTTGTACAAAATTGTTTAAACAGAAGGTGGAACTTACGAAGCATGAAATAATTCATACAAGGAAAAACCCATAAACGATTAAAAAAATTTCAATGTAAAATTTGTGCAAAATCGTTCATCGGGACAACATCTTTCAACAGATGAGAAAATCCGTAAAAGATATCAATCCATCAAACTACACTTTATTGTCTGAAGAAGTACATTTCCGTTGACAAAGTACAGAGTGAAATAAAATATAAAAGACAGTGATGATAAAATTTCATGTAGATAGGTACGATAAAAGATAAAATTTCAACACTAACAGATTTTTTTTTAGTGTAATTAGTACCTTCTCAAAAATATTCGAAAAATGTCTCAAAAGTAGGTTATTAGCTTACCTAACTTCAGTGAATGTACTAAACGACAACCAATTTGGATTTATGAAAGGTATAAGCACCAATAATGCCATGTTTGAACTCGTGAACAATATTTCAAAAAGTCTTGACAATAATGAAAAAGCAATTGCCTTTTCCTAGATCTTGTGAAGGCTTTCGTTACCTTACTTCATCAAGAACTTACTGGGGGGGACAATGCATTAAATCAACTAAATGTAGTACACAACTACATACTACGAATAATATTATAAAAAAATAGACTATATTCCACAAATTGTCTTTATAATGAGTCGATTCTGAATGTCATGCCTATACTATCTTAGTAACTGCATCTTCTGCTTTAAATCTACGAAAAAACATTTTTTGAATCATTGTTAGCAAACTGGGCAGCACACAAACAAACGTGGCTGTACCATTTAGAAGATATGATGGGAACCAAAGGTTCGTTACAACTCTAGCACCAAAGATTTATAACATCCTACCAAAAGAGATAACTAAATATAAACACTTTGATAACAAATCTCTCATTGATCTTGTTCGACAATGGGAGATGCAACGCAAAGCTTGGGCCAGATGGCGCCATCACATTATATCCCGTTCGAGTCAAATTGACGGGTCAATTCTGTGTTTGTTTAGTACTGCAGGAAACGAGGATTGAGGCGTCTACAATTTACATGATTCAATTTGGTTTTGATAATGAGTCTTGCAGCAAATAAAATTGGCCATTTCAGAATAGATTAATTGAAGAATATTCTCAGAAGTAGAGGGGACAAGGTGTCAGGAAAAAAATTAATTGATTGAGAGGTAAGCTATCTACTTGAAGCCATCTCGCATTAAATATATTTCCCACTGATTGCGTATTGCTTCTTTTGGAAAGAAATGAGTTTTTTTGAGCGGTACACCGATAAGCAAAATACAATTAATAATTATATTTATAGCTAGGTAGAACTAGACTATCTTATTTTGAGATATAAAAAAAGTTTATTTATCGGTTACTTGATAGAAAACAAAACGCACTTTCGTTTGCCAAAGTGTAGGACTAATATTGATTGATGTGGAGTAGTAAACAAAGGTAAACGTATCCGTTGTCAGTATTGTAAAGAGAGATATATATGATCAGTATGAGACTGCCGCAATTTTCTTTCGGATTCGTGTTCGAAAGGCAGAAACAGGTAAGAAACTATTTTCAGAGAGCAGGAGTGCTCTTAACGGATATTTACCCTAACAAAAACTATTAGTTTATTGAATACCTACGCACGTGCACCTAACTCAAGTTAATTCGATTTCGTTCCGTTTATAAAAACTAGTTTCGGTTGGACACTATTTAATACTAATTACAGCAAACTCACAAACTGGAAAAAACTGATTCTGTGGGGTCTTCAACACTGTCTAGTATATTCCTAATGAAATAAGGTCAATCACCTGAAAGTTTTATTCCAACAAGATGGTTTGGTTAGGACGTCAGTCACCAGTCACTCTCTCTCTCACCCCCTCTCTCTCTCTCTCCCTCCCCTCTCCCTCTCTCTCTCCCCTCTCTCACCCTCTCTACTTCTCTATCTCTCTCTCCCTATCTCTCTCTCCCTATCTCTCTCTCTCTGTCTCTCTCTCTCCCTATCTCTGTCTCTCTCTCCCTATCTCTCTCTGTCTCTCTCTATATCTCTCTCTTTCTATATCTCTCTCTGTCTCTCTCTATATCTATCTCTCTCATCTCTCTCTCTTCCTGTTTTGGTCATTGCTTCCGTCAGGCGCATTTAATCAGCTCATTCATTAGAGGGATCAACCTTGTCTGAATTTTCTTTATGTTGTTCCCATTTTATTACAAGCTTTTATTTACTTTGACATGTCCCTATGTGTGTAATCAAATCTTACAAGTTGAATTTGACCCACTTCTAGTTATCCAATTAATATGAAATTTGGCAGGTGTTCATAGTTCCCGTGACAATGCATTATGGAATTTTCTTAGAAAAAAAATAAATGGCGGCTCCAAGATGACGGACGTTTATAGTCCGGTTTTCGGGGAGATTATGAGTTTTTTGTCAAAATTCATGAGATTAAAATGGTGGACGGTTCCAAGATGGCGGACGATCTCTGTGATTATGATCCTTCAAAATTGACATGTGGAGGTTTTTGGAGGTCGGAGATTATGAATTTTTTGTCAAAATTCATAAATTTTAGATGGCGAAAGAGTTTCGTAAATATGGTTCGATTCTATTCAAAATTTATATGTGGAGATTTTCGGGGTTGAAGATTATGATTTTTTTGTCAAAATTCATAAAATCAAAATGATGGCTCCAAGATGGCGGAGGATCTTTGTGATTATGGTCCGATTCTATTCAAAATTGGTATGTGGAGGTTTTCGGGGTCGAAGATTATGAATTTATTGTCAAAATACATAAATTCAAGATGGTGGACAAGTTTTGTGATAATATACCGTTTCGATTCAAAATTGGTATGCCGGAGTTTTTGGGGTCGGAGATTATGCATTTAGTCGAAGATTAGTGATTTTTTGTCAGAATTCATAATTTGAAGATGACATTTCTAGGATGGCGGACGAGTTAATCTTTAGATGGTCTCCTCATTGAAGAACTAGATAGCTCAGAACTTACAAGAAAAAGGCCTCATAATGACGATGCATTATCAAAAATGCATAGATTGAGGCGTACTTACTAAAAAGCACAAAATAAAATAATCAGTAAAAAAAACCTTTTTAAAGTCAAGCTTTTATTCAAATGCGCTAAAAAGTAAAAAATAATTGCTTTGGATGTTATTCATTTAAAAGCTTGTCGCTTTTATATTCGAACTGAAAACTTTGCACGACAAGCTCTTGAATCTGAATAAAAGCTTGTCTTTAAAATAATTATATTTTTTTTAATAAAGTTTTAGTTTGGTTTTTCAATTTCTCGCTTCTTTTCTTTTCAGTCTGAGTGCTCCACAATGGCCACTCAGTCACAATAAATTGTTTACTGAAAACGACAACTATCATGCTTGTTATATCGTGGCTTGTGCGTTTGTCTTTTTAAAAACTTTATTATTTTTATCATTACAATATTTCACTGATATAACAATAATATTTAATATTCTCAATATAAGAGCAATTGTACTGAAGTCTAGCTTGAATCGGAATGGAGTCAATCTGCGTATGTCTTGGTCCTGGGCTTTTATAGATTCCTAGATGCTGACTCGAAGGTCTTCTGGCTGGTGCCGGAGTTCTGGACTAAACATCTTATCTCCTGCTCAGCTTGTGGGATCCGAAGGTTAAATGAGGAAGGTGACCCGATAGCGTAATTGTGTTGCATAGTTGTGGACAAAGGGCTATTGTCTAGTTTGGATATAACATGCATTTCAAAATTCCCCTACTTTTGTTTGCCAACATAAAAAATTACAAATTATTCGACCTTGGTAATTTTACTTTTACTGAACTCAATCCCATTGGTCGAATATTTTCTCTCTGTCCTCTCTCTCTAAATCATGTATTAAAGTATGGTTTCATCAGCTAGAGGAAGTGTCATTTGGAATTTCATATAGACTAATGAGCATACGTAAATATCTACGGAAAAAGCTTATGAATCTTAAGATTTTTCACGTGACATTCTACCGATAAATATTTCACCTCGACGGCAACACTGATCGATAGTCGACGACAGTTTTTTCATATCGATAGTATCGATACGCTAGTAGCAACTTTGCCAACTGTGAGGATAAATCCTTATTTGTTAGGATTTTTTCAGTGAGTGAGGGAATTTTTAAGCTATTACCAAAGTGAGGATTTTCTTCGAATATGAAAATAATTCATATTTCCTGATAGGTGCACTCAAAACAAAACCAGTGGTAGTAAGGTTACGATGACAGACCAAAAGAGGGTTGACGAATAGTCCTGACCTGACAGCTAAGTCCAAAAGAACTAAGAAGAGAAGAATCGTTGTGTTTTTGTTTGTGGTGTGTTTTTTTCGTTCCTCCGCCACTGCTAGGAGGCACGAAACAAACATTGCGCTTACCATGTCTAATTCATTCGCACAGCTTAACGAGCATTCCAGTCATCATGATAAAAAAAAATTCAGTGCTTCGCTCGTGGTTATATGATTTTATACTTTCAACCAATCATAAGGCTAGATAATCTGTGGCGCTGCTTAGCGGTCATGTTTAACAATGAAATCGTAGTGAATTACATACAAAATATGGCAGTTTCTGCACTATAATATACTTTCAACTAATAATCAGGTAATCATGAAAATACATCAATAAATGAGAACATAAGATTGTTAGAATCTTTTCAGACAAGTGAGGATTTTTTTGGGTTGGCTTGGCAGTGAGGATTTCATGTAAATTCTATTTGGATGGATTTTTCGAGTGGTGGAGATATGACCTCTAGCGGTCTAGATTAAGGTTATGTCGGTGGCTAGATCCCTTGATGGACTGGCCGTCACGTGACTTTAACACACAGTTCCTGGCGGTCTATATAAGAGAGAGAGATGTCGTGAAGGATAGAAAAAAGTCAAGGCAAAAGATACAAATTGGGTATGCCATTACATTGGAAAACCCTATTTTTTTTTTTGAAAATATTGACTACTTTGAATGAGATGAGTTTTGAAAAAGTTCAAGGAATCACAGTGAGGAACTTTATGCGACATATTTTCATGGAACAAAAGAATTCCATTGAGCCTCCATCTGAATGAAAATGTTTTTTATTTATCTTCCAAAGTTTTCAGAAAGTTCAGGACTGAAAAAAAGTATTGAAAACTGCATTTATATTCGATATCATGAAGTTAGAAGTGCAATTGAACTAAATTGAGAACTCCAGCGATTTCAAAATTTGTTGTCAATAATACCTATATAAAAAACTTTTATGTAATCTATAAAATTTCGTGTCTGCAGAAAAAAATGGCCCAATTATTTTTGGGAAATACTGAGGAAAATAGTACGTGCTATTGGAAATTGAAGTTTTTTCTATCGAGCGTGACGGAAATCGACGGACAATCTTGAGTCGGCGCCAAACAAACAATCAACGAACATCATTGAATTACTTCAAAAAAATTGTCAGAATGTCACCGCGCAACTCGATGCCATCATTTTACGCCTTACCTAATTCATTTGCTTGTTTGTTTGGCGCCGACTCAAAATTAGTTACTTACATCAGTTTAGGAGCTTAGTTACTGAGACTAAGAAGGTTTATTTTATTTTTTACTTTTCAGTTCCGTATTTGGTCGGTTTAATTTTTTGTTAAAAAGTTTTTATGTATCTAACTACACAATTGTAGGCTGCACACGAAGAAGGCATAGGTATTTAAGAATGCTTATAACTTGTCAAAGAGTTCAGAAACACTGGATAAATTTATAAAAAACTTGCAAAACACCACACGAAAACACATATAAACGATATAGGAAACCAATGTTTTGCCTGAACTCATTCTGTCCTTTTTCACAGGGTCCGATATCAATGGTCTCTTTCTCACAACCAGTACATATTATATGTCTATGGTTCTACCAAAGAGTAGAGTAACAAAAGAAATCACTAACCCTATTCATGAATGAAATCGTTTCAAAATCCTCCACTTTGGATTTCATTCTAAAATCAGAGTTGGGTTTAGCCAATTAGGAGTCAGGAAAGCCTGTCATGTGACATCAAGTGTCGGGGCAAAGATTAGAGGTTACTCTACTCTTTGTTAGAACCTACTGTTTGGTCGGGGATCGTACACAAGGAAACGCTTCGTACCTTCGGGAGTTTTCGTATTAAAAAAATGTAGGAAATATCAAGTTTTTCGAATGGGATGAAATATTAAGATAATTTAAGAGAATATGTTCTCATTTATATAGGCATGAAATTGAATCGATTAATAATTGATACAATTGAAATTTCAACATTTCATGATTTATAAATGATTGTTTTAATCTTCAGAGGTGCGTTCGATTATTAACTCCATCGAGTATAATTTACTAAATAGCGTTCGAAAATCGTAAAGTTGTGTATATTTTACTATAAGACTGTCGTTCGAAAAGACCCGAGTATTCGCTACCGAGTTAACTCTCGTAACTCTACAAAATAGCTGGGTTTATTTAACTCCACAAAATTGACACAACTCTGGGGGACGGAAAACCTCTTTATGCTCTTGTCTCACACTCTCACAGCCAACCCAAGATTGAGATTATTTATGTGAAAGTGTTTAATACTGTTCACTGATAATAGTTGTAATCTTGGAGATACATATGGTCTGCCAAGTTCATACTGTCCCACTCGAATTCTTAACCTAGGACCTATTTTTAATAAAGCTGCTTCGAAAGCATCACATGACATTGTCATCCCCTACTATAAATACTAACATTTGATTTACAATTGGGGAACAAGATTCTAGAAAAGTGATCTGCTATTGTCAACAATATTTTCCTCCGGTTTTCATCAACTTTCACTGTTCTTGTCATTTTTCATTTTTTTTTTAAATATTTCCGATGTCAGAAGCTGTCACTCGGACCTTGTAAACAACTCCAAATAAATTCCGTACCGTTCGAATATTACATGAATAGTACTCAACTCCAGAGTAAATTTAAGAAACCTTCAAAAACTTTACTCTACTCTAGGAGTCTATAATCGAACGCACCTCAGAATGCGTCGAAGAGTTTCACTTATTGACGATGGATATATAATATGGACTCCATTTTTGTTGGGCAGGTTAGGTTAGGTTAGGTTAGGTTAGGTCAATTTATTTATATTGAATTATGAAATTCTCAAGAAGGACTGGATCACTGAATCTGCAATTGACGAGTTAATGCATACACAAAGAATCCCATAAGGGGCTGTGTTTTTGTCACTATGACAGCGGCAAAACTTTACCCTAAGTTTTCCAGGGACAAAACAGAACTTAACTTTTAAAACGGTCTAATTCTAGTATGTCTAGCAGAGTTGCTAAGGATCTAAAATTCAATGAATAATTTCAATAAATAAATTCGCTTTCTGGAAAATCTATATTCTAGTCTGAAGGAAGGGAGCGGTGCAGTGTTTTGTGATATATCTAAAGCTTTTGACTGTTACGTAAGCTTCATCTCTACAGCTTCAATTGGTTTGAGTCCTATCTGAGAGGAAGAACCCAAATTGTGAACACTGATAGTATCTCAGCTTTTGGGCAAATTGAGAAATGTTCACTATTTTGGCAGTCAACACGACTATCTTATCGCAAGAATTCAAATGATCTTCGTAGTAAAATGACTCGTATATGTATAAATAAATTTGTATCTTCTCTGAAGTACCTTTGCCCATTGTAATAATTTTTTTCAACTTGTGATTGTAATTTATCTAGTAACTAGCAAGTCAAATATTTTCATCATTACTTTTATATTTAATTTTGTAAAAAAAATTGCCCATGAGATGACAATCTTCTGACTATAAGTATATTTGATTTGGAGATGGAAAATTCTAAATATAGTGGATAATTTTTTCTAAAGAGCCATGGAACACTCTGTGATAGTTCGGAATTTACTAGCTAAAATCAAGATATCTTCATAAATGAAAAGTCCACGCTCACTTGTGAAATTCATGTGTTTATTAAAAAGTGATAATCATACTAATAATAGTAGCCTTATCGATCTTGAGAGTGGGCCTTGTTCCTCCGACCAACTCCTTGGTTTAGATCCCCCTCCTCCGATTATCTCATGCGGGTGTTACTGAAAATTAAAAGAAAAGCTGACTTAGATTATTTTCTCTCCTCGCCTTTGTAACATCATCTATGTTACCTTCAAAAATCAGCATACCTCAATTTCCCTCTTATCTGTGGCGTCCTTTGAAATATCGGGGAAACCAATTTCTACATTGATACTTCTGTCTCGTGGGCCAATGTCAAAACTATTCTGTTTCCTTAAGAGATTTAATGTAAGTAAATGAGGCGTATCAAAAATTTTGAAAATCTTGCCGTCTACCTGAAATGTAAAGTTATTTACATTCACACCTAATTCACTTGAAAATTGACCGAAGTTTGAGCACATGTCAGATACAAGAGCTCGAACATCAAGTCCTATGCCTCCCATTTTGGTGATACAATCAAATACTATTGGATTGAGATCCGAAGCACTACATATTGAACTTTAAAAGAAATATCCCAATGGTTGTTTCCAATTATCGTGGATTCCTCTGGCCATCAATAGTAACGCATTTTTAGCTGGAATAAAATCGTTTCCTTTACCTGAAAAAATAAATAATTTTTCAAATAAAAAGCCATCTTCAAGAAACAAAATATTGAAGAGATTACTCACCCAAATTGTGGAACCCGATAATTTCATCAATTTTCGGATCATACTGGATACCAGCTTTCAAAGAAACTTCATCCATTGAGAGAAACAGATTTTATCCAATTAACTTTTTCTTTGCAATCTCCATTTGAGGCCCATAAAAACAAAATAATTGAGTCCAGGTTTTTTCTGAATATTTTGTGTCATTCTCCTCAAAGTGGATACAGAAGGAAAATTATAATTTTCTACCATTCTTCTGTAAGCTTTTGGTCCAGTGTAATAAAGAGATAGTGCATGTTGTTTGAATTCTTTAGTGTATCTCCTTCCCTTTAGTTTCCTATCCTTCAGGTCACTGACAACCTTGGCAGTACTTCCCAAAAACAGCGGAAGGTGCTTGTCGCAAGCTTTATTGAAACATTCTTTGGAAATATCTTCATCCTGTGCTTTCATGTCCTCAAAGGATTGTTATTAATAACATTGTTTCCAAAATGTATGCTACAAATTCTGTTATTTGAGTATAACGTTAAGGCATCTTTTTCCATGATTTCTTCATCGCCACAGGCCAGTTTCCATCACTGAAATATAACCTATAACGGTTATATTTCAGTGGTTTCCATCCATGAACTCGTTCAGTATCTTTCGGATGTGGAAATCTGAAAAATCTTCTCAAAAGTACTGGAATAGAAGCTGTTGGGACAATTTTTGATAGAACACTAGTGCCTTTACTACCACCCATCTTGTGTATAAACTCTATGGGACTAAGTTAATTCGAACTGAAAAATGCAATTTTAATAAGTATAATAGAAACATGCAGAACTAATAAAAACTTTTTACCAAAAAATTAAACCGTCGAAATACGGAACTGAAAAGTAAAAAATAAAATGAACCTTCTCAGTCTCAATAACTAAGCTCCTAAACTAATGCAAGTAACTAATTTTGAGTCAGCGCCAAACAAACAAGCAAATGAATTAGGTAAGGCGTAAAATTATGGCATTCGTTTGGCGCCGACTCAAAATTAGTTACTTACATTAGTTTAGGAGTTTAGTTATTGAGACTAAGAAGGTTTATTTTATTTTTTACTTTTCAGTTCCGCATTTCGTCGGTTTGATTTTTTATTAAAAAAAAATTATTTTTCAATTTTTTGTGGCTGAAATCTACTAATCACTACCTACTTGTTTTTTGATTACTTCCAAAATACTTACTTACCCACCTTACTTCAACTATTACCAGTTAAATAATATAATTATCTACTTTTACTATTTGTTGTAATATAAATTATTTTTGTTGTTCTGGTTAGTTTATTTCATTACTTTGTATATCATTCCATCCTCTCATATAATATAATGATTGTGACGGATGCAAAAGAACAAAAATAATGACAGTAGCGATCTGTCATTGTCAACTACATATGTGTGCCAATGTTCACAAGTGAAAAATCAATTATCCCCTATTTTCCTACCCGTAAGGGTGGATATTCCATTCGAAATCCATATATGATCAACTATACCCTATCTAATAAAAAAATAATCATCCAAATCGAAGAACCCTGATAGAATCGGTTAACGGACCAGAATTCAGAGGGTGAGTGATCAATATCCTTCATTTTGCTACCCTTAGGGGTGGATTTCATCTTTTATATTCAAATGGGACCAACTTCGAAGTACACCCTATTCACTGAAAAAAGAATTATCGGAATCGAACGTCTCAGTGAAAAGTTATGCGTGATCATACATTAAAAAAAATGATGGAAAAAAAAATGTGGTAATACATAAAAATATATACGCGTCGACTATCCTCCTTTTTGGTTTCGTCGGTTAAAAAGAAATTCTAAATGAGTTAACTTTAAAATAAAACAAATTGCACTTCAAAACACCAAAGCGCCAAAACCAAAACAACTCGCCAAATCGCTTGGAAAAAAAAGTTTTGAGAAAAATCAATCCGAATAATCAAAAATTGCCAGTACACTTCAAGAAAAATCAAGCGGTCATCTGATATTTGACAGACAGATGTAAACATCAAAGAGTAGGGGGTAACGTAAACTCTGATATTTGTAAACATTATAGTAAAATTTGAAGGTCATAACCTGATTTTCGCGCCATTTGGTCTGTGCGGAATCTTGTTTTAACCTCTAATCTTCGGTTCTACTCTTCTCTTTGACTTGACTTCACCTGACCACATGTTATTTTGGAAATCATTAATAAGGATTTTTGGTGATTGCACTTTATCTACCCAGGAATATTCCATAATGGCCTCAGAACCCTCTAAATGTGCAGCAGAACTTTCAGTAACTGATATTAAGGAAGATGAAAATGAACAAATCGGGAGTGGGACTTATTTGATTAGAGTAGTGAAGGAAGAGCCCATCGAAACCGAACCGTTTAGTGGATATATAATCTCTAATGAGAATGAAAAATCTTATGATCCCAAATCAAGCGAACTCGAGGTTATGCCGAGAGACAGTATTGAAGACCCCACAGAATCAAAGTTCTCTCAAGCTGGTGCGTTTGCTTTAATTAGTATTGATTGTTCAGATTATGCTCAGTTGTAATTTTGTATAGTTTTAGTTTGATGACCCAAAAGTTCCAAAATAATTTTCCAATCCCATTTTGCCTTTCATTGAAGTTAGTTATTAGTTGCCTAGTGGTTTATTTGGTTTGGGTATGCTAATGATGGTACCTGTTTTCCATTTTTCCCATTTCAAACTAGACTTGATCTTCCAGATTAACTACAAGGAATTCCATTTAAAAAAAAGGAATTTTTTTATTTGGTTTCGATTTAGCGGATATTTCCAATTTTATAATCATGTATCACTAACTGCACCATATTTCTCTCTTTTTGCTTTTTTACATTTTTTTCGTCGAGTTCTGTGATATTCTTATTTAACTTGCTTCTGTGATAATTTATTAAAGAAAATGTTATAGTTTGAACTTGAATTTCAGTTTTCTGGGAAAATAAGAATTTCAGTGAATTTCCTCGTGAATTGGCAAAACACAAAGTCAACCATTTTAATCATGGAGATACCTCAAAGAATGAAGATCACTCAGAACATAACGATGATTTGGTAACAAATCATGTAGAATCAAAAACGAGGTCGCTCAAAAATGAAGATGACATTGATACAATTTACGAACATGTCAAACTTGAAATATGTGAGGAAAAATCAAGTGGCGAAAGTGAAAATGGATCCTATCCGAATTTTTCAAAGGGTAAGGTGGTATTTTCCAACAAAAATGTTTCGCAATTTCAGTTATTCCAGAATATTTCTAGAGGTAAATATTTTAGTCACAGGTTAAATCAGGTCAGGGAATTGATTTTTTGAATATATTCGGCCAATACTTGAAGAAAATCCATAATTAAAGTAAACTAAAATCATTTCACTACAATTTTCACAAAAAAATTGGTTTACAAAACCCATGACATGTGTTTTGCTATATTATAGATCTTTGTTGTTTTTAATAAATTTTCCCAAAGTATTATTTGTTCTGTAAGCAATATTAATATCTTTATGTCTTAAATAATTAGAAATTTTCTCTGAAGGTTTGCTGAAATGAGTAATAACTCTGAAATATGACTGTCAACTAAACTTGAGTTATATACGTTATTGGCTGCAATTTGTTTATTTATATTTAATTGTTTATTGAAATTCTCTTCACTAGTCTGTGAATCATACTAAGTACTATGTATTGTAATAACTGTATATGAAGATTTATTTTTTCATAGGCATTAAGAACCTATTGAATTGATTTTAGTATTTCTTTAACTTATTTTTGGTAAAAACATGTAGGATCTTCTTTCAAGATATCAAAACACAAAATTATTTACAATTTAATAATTTTTATTCTTCTAGTAAAGGGCAAATAGTGGAAATTTTCATGGATAATCTCGAAAGTAAAATTCATAATGACCCATTGATAAAAAACTCATTATAGTGGTATAGATATGTAGACAATTAAATACATTTTTTGGCATTCATTGCTCAAACAAATTCACAAAATAAATTGAAATGAATGATTCGATAAACTACTTAGATTTGACCATAACGAAAATAAACAATAAACACAATTTTTCAATTTCCACAATCTTTCGTTTACAGATATTACAATACATAGTAACACAAAGTAGCCTCATATAATAGTATGATCCACAGACTAGTGGATGCTCCTCTGTCAGAAGAGAATTTCAATAAAGAATTGAAAATAATTAAACAAATTGGAGCCAATAACAGATATGACTCAAGTTTAGTTGACACCATTCTATCGAAAAAACTCTATTAAAAGGCAAATCAGGAAGTTTATCCAACCGATTCAAATACAACGTCAAATTTTAGGCTTATTATTTATTTCAGCAAACCTTCAGGGAAATTTCTAAGTATTTAAGACATAATAAATGGAAAAAGTATAGGAATGCAGCTGATTATCAATAATTTTCTACAATAAGGAAATATACAAAAGCACGCATTAAACAAGACTTTGATAAGTACGTTACTACATCTAAAAGTAATTTAAAGTCCAATTCCAATTTTTTTTAATCGTTTGTGTCGGACAAAAGGGAATGCAGCTCATTTCCTTGATACATAAATCTGAGTGATAGGCATATTAAAAAGTTCATTAAAACATACAAACTTATATAAAATCACTTAGATAGTACATATAAAAATAAAACACATGAAATATTTCCGATTCACAAATTATAATTTCAGACTATCTTTTGCTAATTAAAATTTTACTTAAAAGAATGTTCTTGTTTACAATGTATCATTGTAGAATTTCTCCGTAGAATAATAGGCCTCCGCAACAAAGATTTTTCACTTCTTTTCTAAAATCAACCACATTGCTTATTTCTTTTATTGCAGTAGGAAGGTGATTGAATAATTTTCTGCTCTTATATATGAGTGAGTTTTGAGTTGAAGATGATGTAGGGATTGGGGAGTGGAGCTTGGTGTGATAAACGCGTATTGGTGGGGTAATTATTTCTTTTTTAAGTTTCTTATGGATTAAGACACACTGTTTCTAAAATGAATAGGCATGCCAGTGTTAAGATGTTGTTCAATGAACAGTGGTCGACAGGAATCATGATGTTTGGCTTTGCACGCATATCTGATGGCCCTTTTCATGTTATAGGGTATGTCATTGATTTCATACTCCAATCTATTCTTATGAATTATAGAAACTGTCTCCAATATGAAATTTGAGACAAGTGTAAGGATTTTATGTTCTTTGAAAAAAGGTTTACATGTCTCTCCATTTTGCTTTGCAAATATATCTAATTGCTCGTTTCTGAAGTATAAACACTGACTGGAAAAGTTGACTGCTACATACCCCCCAGAAAGATATGCCATAGTGTAGATGGGAGTCTATAAGTGCATAACAGATTTGGCAACAGTAAATCCTAATTCGTTCGATACTGATCTTAAAACATAACAACCAGATGCCAGTTTTTTATTCAAATGTCTATCCAAAAGTAATCCCAGAAATGTTGCTGACTTCTTGTTTTCTATCAGTTGACTTCCTATGTGCACATCTGATATACAACCCTTGAAAGAAATAACACTAGTCTTTCTGGAATTTACGGAGATTAGATTAGAATCGAACCAATTCTGGATTGTAACCATGTCAGCAGATATTATTTCGGACAGTTTACTCTTATCTTTATGGTGTTACAGCAGAGTGGTGTCGTCGGCAAATAATGTGAACTTTCCGGAAATTGGCAACATAGCCAGATCATTTATATATAAAAGAAATAAAACAACCCAGTACTGAGCCTTGGGGTACTCCACACTTTATTTCGGCAGTATTTGAGGATGTTGATAGTCTCACAAACTGCTTTCTGTCAGAGAGATATGAACTGAACCAATTAGAAGTGATTCCTTTGAATCCATACTGTTGAAGTTTGCACAGCAGTACATCGTGATTGACACAATGGAATGCTTTCGATAAGTCACAGAGCACTGCTGCGACAGCTTCTTTATATTAATCTCTCGTAGATCATTGAATGAACGAATGTATTGCATCAGTTGTATTCTTTGAATTCTGAAAACCATACTGTTGTGCACTCAGTATTCTGTTATTTATAAAAAATTCCATAATTCTTTTCTTCTCAAGTTTTTTAATGATTTTCGATAAGGTTGGTATTAATGAGATAATTGTTCAGGATATATACCAGTACATAGCACTGAACAACACCAAGTCTGGCATATTGCCAGTTACCTCAGGAGTCCCTCAGGGCTCCCATCTGGGACCTCTACTCTTTAGTATCTATCTAAGTGACGTGGAGAAATGCTTAATTTTGTAATTTCTCCTATTCTTTCTTTAGACTCGAAAATATGGCCTCAACAAAATATAGAAGAGGATGGAACAGCTGTGGAAAAGGACAATGATACAAGGACGGAACCTACAAGAAATACTCAGATGATTCAGAAATTCCCTCATTGTGAATATTATCCAAAATTTCATCCTTCTGAATCTGAGCAGGAGTTAAATGAGATACCTCGTACTGGAAAAAAGTTGTTTCAGTGTAAACTATGTTCCAAGTCGTTTACTCTTAGAAATACTTTCTTGAAGCATGAAAGAACTCATACAGGAGAAAAGCCGTTTCAATGCAAAATTTGTTCAAAATCGTTCACCTCGAAGCGATACCTTACAAGTCATGAGTTAATGCATACAGGAGAAAAACCATTTCCATGCAAATTCTGTTCAAAATCGTTTTCAGAGAAGGGGATCCTTACGAAACATGTTAGAATTCATACAGGAGAAAAATCATTTTCGTGCAAAATTTGTTTGAAATCGTTTAATTATAAGGGGAACCTAACGAAACATGCTATAATTCATACAGGAGAAAAACCATTTCTGCAAAATTTGTTTAAAATCTTTAATGTGAAGGGATCTTAAGAACATCATAATTCATACAGGGGAAAAACAATTTCATTGCAAAGTTTGTACAAAACCGTTTACCTTGAAGCAGAATCTTTTGACACACGAGAGAAATCATACAGGGGAAAAACCATTTCATTGCAAAGTTTGTACGAAACCGTTTTCCTTGGAGCAGAATCTTACGAGACATGAGAGAATTCATACAGTAGAAAAATCATTTCAATGCAAAGTTTGTACAAAATTGTTTAAACAGAAGGTGGAACTTTCGAAGCATGAAATAATTCATACAAAGGAAAACCCATAAACGATTAAAAAAATTTCAATGTAAAATTTGTACAAAATCGTTCATCGGGACAACATCTTTCAACAGATGAGAAAATTCGTAAAAGATATCAATCCATCAAACTACACTTTATTGTCTGAAGAAGTACATTCTCGTAGACAAAGTACAGAGTGAAATAAAATATAAAAGACAGTGATGATAAAATTTCATGTAGATAGGTACGATAAAAGATAAAATTTCAACACTAACAGATTTTTTTTTAGTGTAATTAGTACCTTCTCAAAAATATTCGAAAAATGTCTCAAAAGTAGGTTATTAGCTTACCTAACTTCAGTGAATGTACTAAACGACAACCAATTTGGATTTATGAAAGGTATAAGCACCAATAATGCCATGTTTGAACTCGTGAACAATATTTCAAAAAGTCTTGACAATAATGAAAAAGCAATTGCTTTTTCCTAGATCTTGTGAAGGCTTTCGTTACCTTACTTCATCAACAACTTACTGGGGGGGAGGCTCTATGACAATGCATTAAATCAACTAAATGTAGTACACAACTACATACTACGAATAATATTATAAAAAAATAGACTATATTCCACAAATTGTCTTTATAATGAGTCGATTCTGAATGTTATGCCTATACTATCTTAGTAACTGCATCTTCTGCTTTAAATCTACGAAAAAACATTTTTTGAATCATTGTTACCAAACTGGGCAGCACACAAACAAACATGGCTGTACCATTTAGAAGATATGATGGGAACCAAAGGTTCGTTACAACTCTAGCACCAAAGATTTATAACATCCTACCAAAAGAGATAACTAAATATAAACACTTTGATAACAAATCTCTCATTGATCTTGTTCGACAATGGGAGATGCAACGCAAAGCTTGGGCCAGATGGCGCCATCACATTATATCCGTTCGAGTCAAATTGACGGTCAATTCTGTGTTTGTTTAGTACTGCAGGAAACGAGGATTGAGGCGTCTACAATTTACATGATTCAATTTGGTTTTGATAATGAGTCTTGCAGCAAATAAAATTGGCCATTTCAGAATAGATTAATTGAAGAATATTCTCAGAAGTAGAGGGGACAAGGTGTCAGGAAAAAAATTAATTGATTGAGAGGTAAGCTATCTACTTGAAGCCATCTCGCATTAAATATATTTCCCACTGATTGCTTCTTTTGGAAAGAAATGAGTTCCTTGAGCGGTACACCGATAAGCACAATACAATTAATAATTATATTTATAGCTAGGTAGAACTAGACTATCTTATTTTGAGATATAAAAAAAGTTTATTTATCGGTTACTTGATAAAAAACAAAACGCACTTTCGTTTGCGAAAGTGTAGGACTAATATTGATTGATGTGGAGTAGTAAACAAAGGTAAACGTATCCGTTGTCAGTATTGTAAAGAGAGATTGATCGTTACGCAATTTTCTTTCGGATCGTGTTCGAAAGGCAGAAACAGGTAAGAAACTATTTTCAGAGAGCAGGAGTGCTCTTAACGGATATTTACCCTAACAAAAACTATTAGTTTATTGAATACCTACGCACGTGCACCTAACTCAAGTTAATTCGATTTCGTTCCTCTTATAAAAACTAGTTTCGGTTGGACACTATTTAATACTAATTACAGCAAACTCACAAACTGGTGGGGTCTTCAACACTGTCTCCCACCATAACCTTGCGTTCGCTTATATTGGGATCATAAAATGTTCCATTCTCATTGTTTTCCAGACAATCGTTAGAGACTCCATATCCACTAAACAGTTTGAATTCTGTGGCTTCCTCCTTTATTTCTCTATGCAAAATATCGTTGATGCCAACAAAGGGAATCCTACTCCCGATTTGTTCCATTTCGCCTAAATCAATTTCAGTTTTGAAGCCATTCTAGTGCAATGATTCTAGTATATTCCTAATGAAATAAGGTCAATCACCTGAAATTTTTATTCCAACAAGATGGTTTGGTTAGGTGAATTTTGTAACTATGACGTCAGTCACCAGTCTCTCTCTCCCTCTCTCTCACCCTTTCTCTCACCCTCTCTCTCTCCCTCCCCTCTCTCTCTCTCCCTCTCTCCTCTCTCTCACCCTCTCTCTCTCACCCTCTCTCTCCTCACCTCTCTCTCACCCTCTATCTCTCTCTCTCCTCATCCTCTCTCCACCCTCTCTCTCTCTCCACCCTCTCTCTCTCACCCTCTCTCTCTGCCTCTCTTTCTCTCTCTGTCTCTCTCTATATCTCTCTCTCTGTCTCTCTCTATATCTCTCTCTCTCTCTCTTCCCTATCTCTCTCTGTCTCTCTCTCCCTATCTCTCTCTGTCTCTCTCTCCCTATCTCTCTCTGTCTCTCTCTCTCTCCCTATCTCTCTCTGTCTCTCTCTATATCTCTCTCTATATCTATCTCACTATCTCTCTCTCTCTCATCTCTCTCTCTTCCTGTTTTGGTCATTGCTTCCGTCAGGCGCATTTAATCAGCTCATTCATTAGAGGGATCAACCTTGTCTGAATTTTCTTTATGTTGTTCCCATTTTATTACAAGCTTTTATTTACTTTGACATGTCCCGATGTGTGTAATCAAATCTTACAAGTTGAATTTGACCCACTTCTAGTTATCCAATTGATATGAAATTTGGCAGGTGTTCATAGTTCCCGTGACAATGCATTATGGATTTTATTAGAAAAAAAATAAATGGCGGCTCCAAGATGACGGACGTTTATAGTCCGGTTTTCGGGGAGATTATGAATTTTTTGTCAAAATTCATGAGATTAAAATGGTGGACGGTTCCAAGATGGCGGACGATCTCTGTGATTATGATCCTTCAAAATTGACATGTGGAGGTTTTTGGGGGTCGGAGATTATGAATTTTTTGTCAAAATTCATAAATTTTAGATGGCGAAAGAGTTTCGTAATTATGCTTCGATTCTATTCAAAATTTATATGTGGAGATTTTCGGGGTTGAAGATTATGATATTTTTGTCAAAATTCATAAAATCAAAATGATGGCTCCAAGATGGCGGAGGATCTTTGTGATTATGGTCCGATTCTATTCAAAATTGGTATGTGGAGGTTTTCGGGGTCGAAGATTATGAATTTATTGTCAAAATACATAAATTCAAGATGGTGGACAAGTTTTGTGATAATGGACCGTTTCGATTCAAAATTGGTATGCCGGGGATTTTGGGGTCGGAGATTATGCATTTAGTCGAAGATTAGTGATTTTTTGTCAGAATTCATAATTTGAAGATGACATTTCTAGGATGGCGGACGAGTTAATCTTAGATGGTCTCCTCATTGAAGAACTAGATAGCTCAGAACTTACAGGAAAAAGGCCTCATAATGACGATGCATTATCAAAAATGCATAGATTAAGGCGTACTTACTAAAAAGCACAAAATAAAATAATCAGTAAAAAAAACCTTTCTAAAGTCAAGCTTTTATTCAAATGCGCTAAAAAGTAAAAAATAATTGCTTTGTATATTATTCATTTAAAAGCTTGTCGCTTTTGTATTCGAACTGAAAACTATGCACGACAAGCTCTTGAATATAAATAAAAGCTTGTCTTTAAAATAATTAGATTTTTTTAAATAAAGTTTAAGTTTGGTTTTTCAATTTCTCGCTTCTTTTCTTTTCAGTCTGAGTGCTCCACAATGGCCGCACAGTCACAATCAATTGTTTACTGAAAACGACAACCATCATGCATGTTATATCGTGGCTTGTGCGTTTGTCTTTTTAAAAACTTTATTATTTTTATTATTACAATATTTCACTGATATAACAATAATATTCAATATTCACAATATAAGAGCAATTGAACTGAAGTCGCTTGAATCGGAATGGAATCAATCTGCGTGTGTCTTGGTCCTGGGCTTCTATAGATTCCTAGATGCTGACTCGAAGGTCTTCTGGCTGGTGCCGGAGTTCTGGAGTAGGAGTAAACATCTTATCTCCTGCTTAGCTTGTGGGATCCGAAGGTTAAATGAGGAAGGTGACCCAACTGCGTAATTGTGTTGCATAGTTGTGGACAAAGGGCTGGCTATTGTCTAGTTTGGATATAACATGCATTTCAAAATTCCCCTACTTTTGTTTGCCAACATAAAAAATTACAAATCATTCGACCTTGATAATTTTACTTTTACTGAACTCAATCCCATTGGTCGAATATTTTCTCTCTCCTCTCTCTCTAAATCATGTATTAAAGTATGGTTTAATCAGCTAGAGGGAGTGTCATTTGGAATTTCATATAGACTAATGCGCATACGTAAATATCTACGGAAAAAGCTTATGAATCTACAGATTTTTCACGTGACATTCTACCGATAAATATTTCACCTCGACGGCAACAGTGATCGATAGTCGACGATAGTTTTTTTTATATCGATAGTGTCGATACACTAGTAGCAACTTTGCCAACTGTGAGGATAAATCCTTATTTGTGAGGATTTTTTCAATGAATGAGGAAATTTTTGAGTTATTATTGAAGTGAGTCTTTTCTTCGAATATGAAAATAATTCATATTTCCTGATAGGTGCACTTAAGTACGAAAAAACAAAAACAAACAGTGGTAGTAAGATATAAGTTACGGTTACGATGGCAGACCAAAAGAGGGTTGACTAATAGTCCCGACCTGACAGCTAAGACCAAAAGAACTAAGAAGAGAAGAATCGTTGTGTTTTTGTTTGTGGTATGTTATTTCGTTCCTCCGCCACTGCTAGGAGGCACGAAACAAAAATTGCGCTTACCATGTCTAATCCATTCGCACAGCTGACGAGCAGTCATCATGATAAAAAAAACATTTCAGTGTTTCGCTCGTGGTTATATGATTTTATACTTTCAACCAATCATAAGGCTAGACAATCCTTTACGCAGTGTACCCTCCGAAGGAAAGCGTAACAACCAAATATCTTATCTGTGGCGCCGCTTAGCGGTGACAGTAGCACTCATATTGTGATTTTATCAGGGTTGTTTTTTAGCGGTCATGTTTTCACGAGTTCGTATGTTTAACAATGAAATCATAGGGAATTACATACAAAATATGTCAGTTTCTGCACTATGATATACTTTCAACTAATAATCAATAAATAAGTACATAAGATTGTTAGAATTTTTTCAGTACAAGTGAGGATTTCTTTGGGTTGGCAGTGAGGATTTCATGAAATATCGGTTGGCAACACTGACTAGTAGACATCTTGAATTGCTCTTGTTTTGTGGCTCTTGCGCTCTTGCTAGATCCTCGTGCGTGCAATAAAGTGGTAATTTCGCCCTAACCATCGTGAATTGAAATAAATATTTTCATCATTAATACATAATGGCTACAGAACACTGCAAATGTAAAGCAGAACTTTCAATAACAGATATTGAGGAAGGTGAAAATGAACATATCGGGAGTGGAACTCACTTTGATGCCATTCATGATATTTCGAGTGGAGAAATAGTGAAGGAAGAGGCAATCGAAACCAAACCGTTCACTGAATATGTAGTATCTAATGAGTGTCCATATTCACTGAACGGTTTGGTGTCTAATGAGTGTCTTCAGAATGGGATCGAACAATTTCATGATCAAAATTCAAGCGAAATCGAGGTTATGCCAAGAAACAGTGTTGAAGACCTCACAGAATCAAAGTTTTCTCCAACTCGTAAGTTACCTTTGAGAAGTAGGAATAGGTCAAGAATATGAGATCACCTGGTATTGTCACGAAATTTTTCTCATTTTCACAGGCGCTTCAAAACAAGATGAAAACAGTATAGCTACAGCACTCGAAATGTTTGCGCGGAAAAGATAATTTTAGGAAATATGGCCCCCTGAAGGTCCATAAAGAGAGGTTATGGAATGTCACTTTTGGAAATTGTAAACTAATATAAACAATACCGTTTTGCGCTAAAATAATAACTGCACACTCATTTAACGTTTTAATAATATTAAAATAACTTAATTTTCGATAAATTCGGTAATTACCGACCAAAAATCACAATGGCTACGACCCCCATTCTTACCAAAGCCAGCTAACCACCAAAAGGAAGAAAAGTGATACAAAAATAACAACCTTACATAACCTAGGATAAAAACAGCAAAAGTATATAAAACACCAAAAGTACACAAAGTATACACAACAAGCAAATAGTCTACACAAAATGCCCACATGCAAAATAACAAATCTCCAAATAAACTCATTGAACTCTCTCGAAATCATGCTTACGATGTCATGAGAAAATTACTCCTGATGAAGACAAAATCGAATGTTGATCCAGAAATTCAAATCATAGCCACCTATGACCAATTTCATATTTCAACTTTTTTCCTCATCGCCCTGTACAACATAAGGAATATTATTCTAGACGGATGGTATATTGTTAGATATTCTCCTTCCCATCGGAAAATCACAGTAATTGAATTATGTGACGGAATTTCACAAAATCTGGCTGCAAATAGTAAATAAAACTGAATTGTCTCCAAAGTATGATGCCAGAATGAAAATGAATTTATTTTCACACTACGAATAAATTTTTTAAGACGATCAGGAATTGTAAAATATGACAATTTTTTTATAGTTATTTTTTCAAGCAAGACATCAGAATGCATCTACAATATTTTATTGAATTTTTTGTAGTATTCAACGTACAAAATTAAGGTTTTAATCCACTCGAAAAATTCATTCACGTATTATTTATGAATTTCGAAATATGGTAAGTTGTTACAGTCACCGGACCTCACTCCTTTGGATTTTTTCTTATGGGGATATCTCAAACAGAAGGTATATTCAAGAAGACCATCTCAAAATATATGTCATTTGGAGAATACTATCAGGGATTGTATTCGGGGAATAGCTCCCCAGATACTGTTCATGATGCAATGCACCGCCATACTAGGCAGTGTATTGAGAATGGAGTACTCCACGTAGAATAAAGCATAGGACATATTTTTTCAATTTTTTTTATTTGCATTGTGAAAATAAATTACTTGACATTCTGGCATCATACCTTGGAGACAATTCAGTTTTATTTACTATTTGCAGCAAGATTTTGTGAAATTCCGTCACATAATTCAATTAATGTGATTTTCCGATGGGAGGGAGAAATGAGAAAACATTCAGAGAGTGATATGATCATATCTAACAATATACCATTCGTCTAGCATGATATTCCTTATGTTGTACAGGGCGATGAGGAAAAAATGGGAAAAAAAGTTGAAATATGAAATTGGTCATAGGTGGCTATGATTCGAATTTCTGGATCAACTTTCGATTTTGAACAATATTTCCCCATGAATTTGATTCTACCTTGAGAAATAAAGTGATGGGATCATATTATTTTGAAAACAAAGCATGCTTTTCTATCTCCCTCGTATAGGGTCGTATAAAATTCAATTTTGGTATTTGCAATTCTGGTTTGGGATGAAGCAGAGGTTTTTTTTTGAGAAATCAATAATAAAGAAGTTTTCCACATGCTGCAAACTTTATTCCAGACACTGTATATATATATATATATATATATATATATATATATATATATATATATATATATATATACATAATGGGATAACGGAAAGCTGGCAGAGTCAAAGCATAACCTAGATGGAACAATACCAAGAAAAACATGGAAAAAAATTCTATGCGGACGAGAGTTTTCAGAAAAAAAAATTAGGGAATCTAGAAATTTAGACAGGACGTCTGTCGGTTCAGCTAGTTACAAATATAATTAATAATAGTTTGCTCCTTTTTGTGACTTTTTATTAATCAAACTTTATAACTTTGTTAAATTTCAACACTCTAAGTCACATGGCTTAGTCTTCAATCAGATGTATTCATTCTACTATGTTATGATGGTAAATTAAAAAATAAAATGTAGTTGGAACTTAAATTTTAGATTTCTGGGAAAATACGAAGATTAATGAAGGTAGTCTTGATGGTGAATTGACAAAACCTAAAGTCAACCATTTTAATAATGGAATTACGATAAAGAATGAAGATGACTCTGAGTGTATTGACGATTTTTCAACAAATAATGCAGAATCGAAATTGGAGACACTCAAAACTGAGGATGACATCGATATCATTTACGAAGACGTCAAACCTGGAATATGTGAGTAAAAATCGAATGAAAAAAATGATATTGATATATTAATTGGAACATAAATTGGACCAAACTTTTCTCATGAACTTTCAATAGGTAAGAGATTTATTCAAGAGAACGAGTATATACCTTTAGTGAATAAAGTAAATCTCTAGTAACTGATGAACTAGAGTAACAAATATATATATATATATATATATATATATATATATATATATATATATATGCTTACCCCAATAGCCTACCTAACTAGTCAGCAAATACTTTTCACACACTTATAATAGACATGTTGTTCTATCACAACTTCAATATATAACCTAAGGTGATGCAATGGTGATGAATTTAAAATTTTGGTCTAAAACGAAGATGAAACTCGCTAAAGAGTATAATAGACGATGCTTTCTGTTACAATGTAGAAAATTAGGGATCATACCTAGCCACATTACAGCTTCGATAAGACCGATTGGAAACCTACTCCTTAGACAGGAAACACGCTCCAATGTCAGGGAAAATAACTACAAGTTAGGAACAAAATTATTGAATACTGAGATTTCTTCAAATCATAACGTAATTAACAAACTTGAATGTTCTCTAGTGACTTTGAAAAAGACATTGATCTCTCTCACAAATGAATTAACTTTTCAAAATTTTGCCAGCAAACCACAAATTTCGTACAATAAACTTTTCCACAAAGTGAAATTCAAAAATTTAACAAAAATAAAAAAATTTAAAGACAATCAACTCAAAACCAAATTGGATAAAAATTATCTGGAGCATGCCCATCTCTGAGGACATGTCTTAATTTTTAGCCTTAGGCCCTAAATTTAGTATTGAACCATTAATACCGAAAGATATATCGATAAAGAATATCTTATCTGATGTAGACTACATCACTTCCAATATCACTAAACCTCGTGAAACAAATATCACTACAGCAAGAGCTACTAATATTATAACAAACCACATCCAACATTCTAACCATAACTCAAGTCTACGGACCCTTTTTTTCAAATCCAAGAAATTCTTGAAAGACAATCCTAATTTGATTCTCACAATCAGACAAAGGCAATGTAACAGTCATAATGGACAAGGATCAATATCTCAACCTATCCTTTTTTTTGACAGAAATTTTAACTAACGTTAAAACCACTGATTGCCCTTTCTGGCGGACTGCAGAGGTGCGAAACTTCACGTATCACCACACTGCACGAAATCACACACACCATTGCACCGCAGGGTTCGCCTGATTTAAATCAATGTTTTTAATCAAGTGATTTTTGTATTTAAATCAATGATTTTAATCAAGTGATTTTTTTATTTTATTCAATGAATAAAATAAAAAATGTGAAATCAGAAATAACGAAATAACATTTATTTATTTTACAGAACATAGTCAAAATACAAATTAAACTGATACAAACTGCAAATAAAACTATTTTCTTAATATTGAAAAAATAATAGATATTTAAAAAAAAATACGTAAATTTTCATTATAGTATTTGTACAGAAATTAATTAACTTGGGTTACTTTACTTGGGCACTGACAGTCTCAATACAATTTTTCAAATGAATCAGCTTAGGAGTTCCCGTCCCTTTTATTTTGTGTTGTGATTGGTGCAAACAAGATTTAACAGGGAAATTACGGCGAGGAGCGATTTCTTGAAATCACAAAACAGGAAAATGCTATTTGTTGTTGTTTGAGTTTGCATGTAAAGATACATAGCTACTTAAAATAGGCCAAAACATATTAATCATTATTCAAAATTAAAAAATCTTTTTTTTTTGTTTTTTGTTTTTTTAATATAAATCATATTTTTTTTTCAATCAATATTTATTCGAACCCTGTTGCACTGACAGACATATACGTATATATATATATATATATATATATATATATATATATACGTTATTTCTGAAATTTCACATAATATAACTTATGAAGTATTTAGATTTTGATGGAAGATACACTCTATTGATCCGGTTGAATTTTCAAGTTTCATTTACTTTCCGAACTGTCGATGCTCGTGTTTTGATTGTACATAGGTGCGTAAACATATCTGTAGGAGTCATCGTAAATCATAGGCGATGTGTACAACAATAGTTAATTTTCTTTTTTTCCCTTTCTACAATTCAATTCTGGAATGGATTATTTTCGGTGAGGAATGCTTTCGCAATAAGTAATTTCGCAATAAGTAACAAAAATTTTATATCAACATATCTCTGTTTTCGGGTTAAGTGGAAGAATATTTTTGATGGTGTCTAACACTTAACAAAAATAAACTTCGCCCTTTATTTTCAATAATATCTAGGCTAGTTATCACTATTACTGTATATACTTATTTGAAAATAATAAAGACGATTATTATTATTATTATTATTATTATTATTATTATATAGTAAGTAGCACCTGAGCTTGTCAGTATTCACCTGTAGACGATTGAAGATACGAGCATTTGAAACGTCGTGGGAACCTTTCAAATCCATTAAGACGATGGACGTCCGAAACTAGGGTAATCAATTTTGAGCCCATCTTGCCCCTTAATATTATTTTTTGTAAAAATCGTTATATCCATCGCTCCTAGCGCGTGTAGGTGGTCACTCAGGTTAACTCTAGAAGAGATTTAGACTCATCCTCGGTATATCTAACAATCGTGAAAATTTCAGAATTGTACTCCAATAATTACGGAAAATAAAGGGGTGTTTCTATGAGAAGTGAGAAACACTGTATATATATATATATATATATATACATATATATATATATATACATATATATATATATATATATCATATATATATATATATATGAGAGAGAGAGAGAGAGAGAAAGAAAGAAAGAAAGAGAAATTTGTTACGAATCCAAGAGAGCCCACCATCCGCCAACAGCTGTTTCATGGTTTCCCAATCATCAGGACGGCTTGTGGTCTCTTTCAAATTCGTATAAAATATCTCAGTGCTAATACCTACCAGCAAGTACAATAGTATATTGTTTAACAAGCACGGAATGATACTCATTTCCCACGAGTATGATGTTTGCAGCATGAGCCGTAGGCGAGTGCTGCAAATCATACGAGTGGGAAATGAACATTCCGTGTGAGTTATACACTATACTTTTTCTACGGCTTCAACATAAAATAGCGAAATTAATTTACAACTTGAACTTCAATTTTAATTGTATAGAACATTTACAATTGACAAATTGGTAACATATTGAATAACTGCACAATATTCTGATTCAATTTTTTTTAAATTGACTTATTCGCAATATTTACAATAACATTGTTACAATGATCTGTGAAGCATTCGGGCATTGCAATGGCTCATTTGATATTTCTTCATTTTCAAAATTATATGACATTGAAGCAGATGTCAGGTTTTCAGATTTATTAATCGAACTCACAATTTTATTGGCGATGTCATATTTATTTTTCATTGACTCGTCAATATAACTATCCGCAACTGTGGTTGATTTCCAACCTCCATGTCGCTTAAGTGAGGTGATATCTTCGCCAGCGTCTATTAGGATTGTTGCTGATGATCTCCTGAAGCAATGACCAGTGTATAGTTCAGGATTTGGAAGTTTCAAGTATTCAGCTATTCGTTTTCCCGTATAACCAATTTTATTAATACCAACTCTTTGTACTGAGCATTTTCCTTTTTGATTATTTAGAAAAAGATAATCTTGTACAACGTGTCCAGAACGGAGCTTCCTGTACTTCTTATAAATATCATAAAAAACACCTGTTATTGTGAATTTTCTTGGAACTTTGATTTTTGTTTTTGGTATTTACAATCTGTTGTTTTCATTTTGTAAAGTTCATCCCTTCTAGAAGCACCCATAATCCCCATGATTAAAAGAACCTGAAAAAATAAAATAAATAATAACCTATTGAATAAAAAAAATTTATACAAGTGTGGGCTCGAACCATAGAGAAACTAAAAATAAAGAGAGTTGTCAAACCTGCAGAAAAAGTTGGCACCACGTTTAGACAATCAATCAATCAAACATTTATTAAAGAAGTTTTCTTTCACAATCATATTAGAAAATCATAACATCATCATAAAATACTAGCTAATTCAACAGGTCAAACATCAAAAAGATACTATAATACACAGTTTACTACACAATTCATATAAACACAGACAACTAATTAACTATACAATTGTTTTTGAACAACCAGCACAACGAATAGGACAAACAATATTGTAAAAAAATATATATATAATCTAATCCTCCTAGGATTCTAAGAGAAACTCATCAATAGAGTAGTAAGCTTTTTGCAGTAGAAAAGATTTGAGTAGCCTTTTAAAGACCATGCTATTTGAGGATTTAATGCCATCACTAAGCTTATTATATAGCTTAACCCCACAGTACAAGGGATGATTCTGAGATACTGTCAATTACTATATGGTTGATGTAGTTGAGATTTATTTCTTGTGAAGTGTTCATGGATATGTTCATTTTTTGAAAAATTGAAATATTGTTTTTAATGTACATCAAAGTTTGGTAAATATACAAACAAGGCATTGTTAATAAATTATAATGAATGAATAATGGTCTACAATGTTCACGCCGATGCACCTGCCAGAATTCTAATCGCCTTTTTCTGAATAACAAAGACTTCATTAGCTTTAGCTGATAAACCCCATTGTTCAAGGCCATAGGAAATAACAGATTGAATTAAACTATGGTATAGAAGTTTGAGAACACTGAGAGAGACAGTAAGTCTCAACTGACGCAGTAAATATATATATATGTTTACTCAGTTTAAGTTTAACACTATCAACATGGTACTTCCAGATAAGTTTATTATCAATATCAACCCCTAAGAATCTAGTACAATTTACTCGATGAATAGTTTTATTATCAAGTCTAACCAAATAGCTTTTATCTATTGTTGAATTTTTAGTAGCAAAGTTGTTCATTTGAGATTTAGCAGTATTTAACAGTAGGCCATTTAGAGAACACCACTCAGAAATTTGATGTGTTACTTCCTGAGCTCTATGGATTGTTTTAGACATAGTACCAGCAGATACCAAGATATTAGTGTCATCAGCAAAAATAACAGTAATAGAAGCTTTTGTACAAAATTTCGGCAGATCATTTATAAAAACTAGAAACAAAAGGGGTCCCAAAACAGAGCCTTGTGGTACACCAATTGATATACATTTTATATCTGAATTTATTCCATTCACACTGACCAGCTGACTACGATCAGCCAGGTAAGATCTAACCCAATTCAATGCAGAGCCACGCACACCATAAAACTGCAACTTGTGTAATAACATGTCATGGTCAACGAGGTCAAAAGCTTTGCTCATGTCAAAAAAGAATCCTAAAGTATGTTGTTTATTTTCCAAGATTTCCAGCACATGTTTTAGGAGTTGATCAATTGCACTGCCAGTGGATTTATTTCTTCTATAAGCATTCTGACTAGAAGAAAATAATCCGAAAGATTCAAAGTAATTATATAATCTTAGATATAAACAGTATTCAATAATCCTAGAAAACTGACTAAGTAGGGATATAGGTCTGTAAGATGAACAGTCGGAGTGGGAACCACTGTTTTTGTATATTGGTAAAATTTTGGACATTTTCAAGATATCAGGAAAACTCCCTTCAATGAAAGTGGTGTCCACTATATCAGTCAAAGGCTCAGAAATCACATTAGCAACCTTTTTAAAGACATCGCCAGGAATTTCATCAATTCCAGACGACTTTTTCTTGCAAACTTTTTTGATAACCTCTTCAATTTCAAATTTAGTTACCGGGTATAAATAAATACTCTGTGGAGCAGGTGAAATATAATTAATATTTTTAGTGTCAGGTTTGGATAAACTACTACTAACGGTTGAGAAGTGATCACTGAAGAGGTTCCAAATAGTGTGATCATCAGAAAAAATATCTGCATCATCAGCCCTTTGTAGAAATGGTATGGTATTGCCAGTATAACCATTCTGTGCCTCTTTGATAATTTTCCATGATTCTTTCACCTTATTATCAGCTGAAGAGTTTCTATCATCATTGCAAGTTTTTTTAGCTAGTTGTAATTTAGCCTGATATAAAGTTTTGAGCTCATTATATTCCTTCAGATATAGACCATTTTCATACTTTATTCAATTCAGATATCTCAGTTAACCTTCTGCTCAATTCCCGCAACTCAGTAGTGATCCACTGAGAGTCCTCGAATTTTTTGTTCTTAATTAACCTTTTTGGAAATGAAATGTTGAAATTATAAGAAATTGTGTTGAAAAAATGCTCAAACTTAGAATTTGCTCCAACTGAGTCATACACTGACGACCAATCAGTCTCTAACAGCAAGCTAGAAAAATTCTCAATATTATTATCACTGAAACATCTCGTAAGTGTTTCTAGGTTTAGGTCGACTTGTTCAAGACAGTGGCGACATATCTCGCAACTGGCCGAACTAAGTTAGTACAGGCGGGTTTTTTAAATGTATTACTTTTATAAGGTTGATATGGTATTTTATAAGTGATCGATTTGCCAGTCCTGTATTTTATATGAATGGTTGTATCATATGAAATACAGGAATGGCAAATCGATCACTAATAAAATATATACAGTAATCGATTCGTAGAATGTTAGTTCGTGGTTAAAATAAAGTTTCAAAATAAATCTTTGTTTCATGATATCAAGAACAAAATTAAAGTTCTTATGAAATAAGAATAATAAGTTAAACACCATAAAAAACACATTTTATTTTATCTAGGACAAGGTACAACTACAGACAAAACAATAGTAATACTCACTCAAAATTAAAAATATTCTTCAGTCCTATCATGAAATCAACCAAAATGAAAACAAATTACATTTACGACATACCTTCAATGATTTTGTTAATTTATTATTAGCACAAAGGAGAACGAGTAGGTATAACAAATACTCCAGTTTGATGATAATCATTAAGTAGACCATGTACTTCATACTTCCTCAAATGGTGATAGGAAATGGAAACTTTTGGATGGAAATAAGTATCAATTTGTGAAAAAAATTCTGCAACTGATGGATGGAAATAAATATCAGTTTGTGAAAAGCAGCTTATATTTTACCTTGTAAAAGAATATTTCCAGTAATTTCAGCGTCAACTCGAATAACAAAACATTCTATTTTCGACGTTGGGTTCCGAATTCAAGTCCATAGTATAATATCCATCAATAATTTTTCGATGACAATAACAGTAGAATTATTCTGAAATTATTACGTGGTTTGTCATTTTATGACAAACGTCGAAATTGGAAAATTATCATGTCATCATTCGCTGTCGATTGGCCGGAAAAATTGGAATTCCAATTTAAACTCTTTATGTTTAATTTGTCTATGTCTCGAACCATCAACTTCGGGTAAAAGTGATAAATGCGCGAGTGTTGTACCGCTGAGCTACTTTGCTCAATGTCATCGAGGGTGCAGACATGATATAAGTAATAAAGATGTATTTGTGATTTTTTTCAAGCTGAGCCAATTTACTCAAAAAAATAATAACTTACCTTATCAAGTAAATGAATGTCATCAGGAACGTTTTTTTATAAACTTATCGATTTCATCAGTGGAGAAAATTTTCGATTTCTTCCGCCTGTATCCGTTTGATTTTCTTTTTAGGAATGCTCTAAGTTTTGAATAGTTGCCAATGTCTACAGTTCTGTTGATATTTATCATGGTCCTTTACATGGAATATTGCGCCCATAAAGTTGGGGATTTACATTTCTGAAACAATTCTTCAAAGTATGCAAGTAATACATTTTCTGAAGTTGACTTGGTGACCTCTCCCTTTTGCCAATATGTGAAGGATTTGTGGGCTTTTCCATATTTCTCTTTCGATACTTCCGGAATCAAGTTTATACATGCCAGATTTGCGGCTGCAATTATGTCTAGAGGAGTTAGTTCGTCAATTTCACTGCTCATCATACCTTTAAACTTTGACAAGTTTTGATGAAACTGAATTGACAGATGTCTTCAGTTTTCATTGCTTTCCAGGGGAGACGTGATTTAATGACCAACAATAACACAATGACTTCATTGTGTTATCAGATAAGGAAATGAAATTGAAAACATAAAATGTATTTCATTGTTCAATCACAAACAGTTTAAAAAATGCAGTTTAGTATTATAGCCGTAGAAAAAAAATGTGAAAAGCATCAAATTATAGATAGTGACACCTATAATCTGTGTGTTGAAGCTTAGACCTGTTGTCGTGGAATTTTAATGACATGAAATTTCGTGCACATTAATAGAATTCTTCAACACACAGATTATAGGTGTCACTATCTATAATTTATTCACTATCTATTATATATTCGTTTTTCTACTCAAGATTTATAAATATCCTAATGAATTATAAACAGTGTCCGCCAAAAACTTGGAACCATATGGGATTTTTTTTTATTAGTAATTTCTCAGAAAATTTCGTTCTTTTAAAGTTGGTGCATTCAATTTGTGTGTAAATAATGTTTCCGAGACCAGCATATTTGCTGCTTTAAATAATTAATTTATCAATATAATGCAAAATTATTATAAACTTTATATTGTATTTAAATTACTCTGCCTGACTCTACTGTATATATATATATATATATATATATATATATATATATATATATATATATATATATATATATATATATATGAAAGAGAGTATTATATTGTTATGTTATGCCAGTTGTAAATTTTAAAAGTCTAAAAAACCACAAAAAGAATAAATAATTATTAATTTCAAGAGTTTGTTTGTGAATAACTTTTGAAACACTATGTATATTGTGAGCCTAGGTATGATATGGATAGATAGTAATGTCAAAGTATTAGAAAACAAACAATTTCATACCTGTCAAAATTATAATAACCAATATTTGCTCAAAAGACAACAAAAAAGTCAAAATGTACAAAATTGTCATGAATAAAAAGTAATCAACATTTATAAATTAGAAACATACAGTATATGAAATTGTAGCTAACTAATAGTAGCCAATGAGAGAACAGCAAACGTCTTTATGAAAGTAGCCAATCAGGGAATAGATGGTCAGGTGTAAAATTGAAAATTGTGAGGGAATAGCAATGAGATGAAAATTTTTTAAATTTGTAAATAATGATAAGAATGGAAAAATAATTGTATGAATAAGTTATACAATATAAACATAAACAGTGAAAAGTGACAAATTAGTGCGCGAATTTGAAAATTCAAATAGAAAAAACAAGGATGAAACTGGTATCTAGGCGATAAAAAACAAAGCTTTGGGGAGATCGAAAATAAATTTCCAAATAAATTTCCAAGCGGATGCCACGCAGAAATTTCACTAAAATAAAAATGGAATAATTCCATCATATGATAAACAAAAATAATATTACCTTAATGAAGTAATATAACCACGGATCCTGATGCTGATTTCCACATCTACATAGTTCCTGATACATGGTATTGCAGTCCTGACAGCGATTGGAGAGAGGAGACATCCTGTTTTATGGTATAGTTTTGAACAACAACAGTTCCAACCAGGTATAAAAACTTTCATAGTGTATTTCCGGTCCAGAACTATTTCACAAATAACCAATTTCACACTCGAAGAACGTTATTTCACCTTACTTTCAACAATAACAGAAAACTAGACAGTCACGTAAAAAGTGAGGTTCTGTTTTATCTATCCATGATTGAAATTTTATGATCATCCGTGAACATTTGTATATTCCCATTAGTATAAGTTATTTCTCGTAGGCCAGGTATTTTTAAGTCTTCCTGAATAAAGGAGATAATTGCTTTTTTGATATTTGTTGTTTGTTCTTTCACAATGATCAACAAACATACCTACGACCATTGAATAACTTGAGTTTGACATATCAAGTAGTGGCTGAATTGCTTTGAACCGACAATCTGAGACAGGGGCGCGCCAACTGAGTTTAGCTGAGGTGAGAAAAGGAATAACAATTGTCAGCTACGTGACGAGAGAACAGTGACGTTCGTTGGCAATTATTATTACCACATACAAATTATTATACAGGGCATAAATAACTATTTATATCATATAAATTTGGCTCTCAAAGAATACCAAAAATCATTAGCAATCAATATAAAAACAATTTATATTTATCAAATCATCAAACCATATCAATTGGCACCCAAAAACGTGGTGCAAAAATATATTAGTAATAGTAATAATAACAAAATTCAATTATAAAAAATTCATTATTCAATTTACCATAACATTACAATTGTCGCCCAACGCGGTGCGAAAATATATTAATAAAAATAATAAAAAATATATTTTTCAAATTATCAAAACATTACAATATATACAGTAGAGTCAGGCAGAGTCAAAAGCAATACCTAGATGGAACAACACAAAGAAAACCATAGGAAAAAATAAATTCTACGCGCACGAGAGTTTTCAGGAATTTTTTTTAGGGAATATAGGAATTGGGACATGGCAACGTCGGTCGTGTCAGCTAGTATCAAATAATATTGCAACATGGGGACTAGAACAGTCTTCACCTTTTAAAAAAAGAATTATTAGGCTATTTGAACTGTAATACGAGATTCATGTAGACATGTCTTTTAAATACATTGCATTTGCCTCTCCATCTTAAAATGCGTAACATTTGTGAGAAGGAACATTTCTGACTTCAGCTTGTTGGAAACTCATCACAACTACCCATCAAGAAATGTTTTGTTGGATATACCTAAACATTCATTGTTAAGTTAGGAGTTACCGCACACACAGTTTTTTATATTCTATCGTGGAGCTCATTGGATATAGAATATAATGTATTGTTCCTAATAAATAATAAATTAATTTCTTATATGGAAATTTCGTTGAGAAAATCTCGTAATTTATCCCATTTTTTTTAGGCTCTGAAACATGGCCGCAACAAAATAAAGAAGAGGATGGAACAGCTGTGGGAAATAACAATGATACAAGGGATGAATTTACATCTACTACTGATTTGAATAATTTTCAGATGAGTCAGAAAGTCGTCCATACTTTTGAATCTAAGCAGTTTAATGAGATACTTCATACTGGAGAAAAATCATTTCAGTGTAGATTATGTTCAGTCATTTACTGTTGGACATAATTTGTTGAAGCATGAGATAATTCATAGAAGAGAAAAGCAATTTCATTGTAAAATTTGTCTGAAATCGTTTAATCGTAGAGGGAATTTATTGACACACGAGAGAATTCACACAGGAGAAACACCATTTCAATGTAAAACTTGTCTGAAATTGTTTAAACAAAGAGGGAATCTCATGATACATGAGAGAATTCATAAAGGGGAAAAACCATTTCAATGCAAAATTTGTTCAATATCCTTTTACCGGAAAGCGACTATTACGCTTCATGAGAGAATTCATACAGGGGAAAAACCATTCGAATGCAAAATTTGTTTGAAATCCTTTTACCAGAAGGGCACTCTTACGCTACATGAGAAAATTCATACGGGGAAACCCCATTTCAATGTAAAATTTGTCTGAAATCGTTTACCAAAAGGGACTCTTAAGCACACGAGAGAATTCATACAGGAGAAACGCCATTTCAATGCAAATATTGCCCGAAATCTTTCAAGCAAAAAGGGGATCTTACGAAACATGAGAGAATTCACACGGGAAAAACCATATCAATGTAAAATGTGTTTAAAATCATTTTACGGGAACACGAATCTTAGGGCACACGAGAGAATTCATACAGGGAAAAAACCATTTAATTGCAAAATTTGTTCAAAAAGTTTTGTAGATGAAAAGGGATTGTTAAGGCATGAGAAAATTCATACACAGGTAAAAAAAAGGATCATTCCCAAGTGAATATTTAATAATGACAAGTGAAAACTTATATACTATATGGGACAGCTCTCCAACTAACTTGCCACGAGTAAAATGAGGTTGCTAAAATAATTTACTTGCCATTATTAAGTTATTTTTAGCAACTGTAATCACTAGCCATTAGTTCATTGGTAAACCACCCATAATTATTAAGTTGTGTTTCTGACATAAATAACTATTTTTGTATTATTAGTCACCAAGTTACTTGTCATTGAATCACTAAATATCTTGTTACAATTAGTTTGAGGCCAAACATTAGTGAGCAGCTATCTCCCAGTAAGTTAGTAACTAGGCCTTGAATAAATACTTAGCTATTTTTTATTGAGACACACTTGCTCGGATCCAAGAAAATAAAAATGAAGGATTCCACACAATCAAAAAAATAAATACCGAAAAATTCTTATCATTAATAGAAAGTGAAAACTGGAAAAAGGTCATTGCAGCAAATGCAACAGATGTTTTTACAGACACTTTTTTTGATAAATAAATGCATGGTATAAAAATTATTCGGGAAAAAAAAATAAATCTTGAATTACTGAAGGACTTATCAGGTCCATTATCACAAGAGATAAATTAAAAAAACGATTGTGTAATAATTTCTTGATAGCTTTAGAAGAACAATATAAAACTTACAGGAATCAACTAGTCTTTTAAAAAAATGTAAACATAACTACTAAAAAAACATAATAACACAAAATCAAAATAACATGAAAAAAGCATATCAAGTAATTTCTGAGGCAACAAATGAAAAATCAAAAAAAGTACAATAAGCTTAGATATATACGATGATAATGGACAAACTTTCAATAGCAATATAGAAATGGCAAATATTTGTAATGAATATTTCATTAGTATAGGCACAAAAATGATTGAAAAAATAAATATTCACCACAATTTCTCATTAAATAATACTACCATTAATAATAAATCTTTATTTTTAACTCGTTTAACAAAATGGTATGGGAAAAACACATTGATAACATTGTGTCTAATTTGCGCTCTGTATGTTTTCTCAACAGACATTTAAAAAACACTGTCTCAATAAATATTCTAAGGATTGCATATTTTGGCCATCAGTTCATTTAGATAAAGCATTCACTATCCAGAAAAGAATTATACGATGCATGAAAGGGGTACACCCCTGAGAGTCTAGTAAAAAATTATTTATTCAGTTAGAAATAATGACATTGCCATCACTTTATATATATCGTCTTATTCTAAAAATGACTCGAAATAACAATAACTTAATGAGGAAAAGTGATTCACTTAATAACAACCAGTTTCATCAGCCCTACTCCAGACTCACCGTTGTTCAGGCCTCTCATACCTACCAACAAATAAAATTCTATAACAAATTTGTTGATATTGTTGGAAATGTAAAGAGGGAAAAAAGTTTTAAAACAAAGTTATATGAATATCTTTTGAGTAAAGCATTTTACTCTACAGACGAATTTAAAAAAATGTGATATAACAACATTTCAAAGTGTATTGTAATGTATTTGTGTATATTTTGTATATGTATTGTCTACCACACATCTATTTGAATTTTACATTTATGTTTTTGACTAGTCCAATAAGCTTTTGATATGTAATGTATGATTAAGTTATGTACAGGAGTTTCAAGTGATGAATAAAAATGTGTATTGTATTGTTACAGAAAATGAAATAATAATAATAATAATGTTTATTCGCACAATAATTGACAAGATACATATACAAAGGAGCAAATAAACAAAAGGAATCTGCAAAGCCTAATGGCTGTGTGCAGAATAAGTAATCACTTAAATAAAATAAAATAGTTTTAAAGATTTTATGTTACCTATATCTACTGCAATCAATATACAAACAATACAATACTAAACAATAATACTTGGAAAGTGAATAAAATGAATGAATAAATGATAGTGTAATCCCATAAAAGAAGCCTGTGCATGGGAAACACTGTAACATTGATCCACACCGTGTAATCACATATCATGGTGACAGTTGCATAGTTTTTTTTTGGGAAGTTATGAAGATGGAGTTTTTAGGACAAAAGTGGTGTTTTGGCTATTTATAAATTGGTGTATGTCTTTTCTAGGAATGGATTGGATCCATTTTTTTATTATATTTTTGAACATGTTGAGCGAGTTCAATCTTTTGATTACATTTGGTAATTCGTTATATAATTTGGGACCAAGGTAAGTGAAACAACTCAAGCCTATAGCTTTTTCCGGGCGAGGTACAATCATCCTTCTATCGGTGTTATGTCTGGTGTTGTACACATGGTCAGTATGCTTTGAGGTATTCCTATCTTTATGTTGTTTCAATAAAATAATTCTAGTATAGAGCTGATTGATGTCGAAAATTCGAGTTTCACTGTATAAAATATCTGTTGAGTATTGGCGAGGTTTTTTGTAAATAACTTTCAATATATACTTCTGTATTTTCTCCAGGTTATTCTTGAAATTAGTTGACGTTGCTCCCCAGGCTATAATACCATACGTTAGATGGCTTTCAACTAGAGAGAAGTATGTTTTCAGTAAATTCAGGGGTAAAGTGTTTGATAGGAATTTGAATCTGTATATCATTGGTCTGAGTTTTTTTTATCACATATTCAATATGTTTGTCCCATCTGAGGTGGTTATCTACGTAGATGCCAAGGTATTTTATATTTTCAGCAAATTTCACTGTTAGGTTCTCGTTGGAGTTGTTTTTTATGTGCAGCTCTTTGTATTCAGGTAAGTATCTGGAGTAAGAGGAAAAGGTACAAAGAATGTTTTTTTTAAATTAACGGTTAAAAGTTTATCATCAAGATAGCTGAAGATGAACCCTAAATCCATCTCAGCAATCTGTTTCAGCTCTTGCCAGTTTGCAGCTTCATAAAAAATTGCTGTGTCATCTGCAAATGTTGTGATCTTTCCTCTGATGTTTAGCTGGAATATGTCGTTTAGATATATATTGAATAGGAGGGGACCTAGGATTGTGCCTTGGGGTACTCCATATTCTACTGTTCGCATAGCACTCAGCTCGTCTCCAATATGACGACTGTTGCCTTTTTTGTAAGTAACTTGTGAACAATTTGTGCGAGTTTCCTCTAATTCCAATATTTTCCATGTACTGGAGTAATTTAATGTGGTCAACAGTGTCGAACGCCTTAGCCAGGTCAACAAAGATACACATAGAAGATAGCTTTTTATCAACTGAGTTGTTGATAGTACTTATTAACCTGGCTATAGCATCCGATGTTGACCTATTTTCTCGGAATCCAAATTGTAAATCAGAGAGTATATGAAACCGGTTCAGATAACTATCAAGGCGCTTTTTTATAATTTTTTCGAAAACTTTGGCTAGACTAGATATCGATATAGGGCGGTAATTTAATGGGTCTGTGTGGCAGCCATTCTTGTAAATGGGGGTGATTACTCCCACTTTGAAGACTTCCGGAAAAATACCCTCAGTGATTGCCTTATTTATTATATAAGAAAGAGGTTTAGATATGGTGTTTTTTTAAATATTTCAACGTTTCCGACCTGATACCGTCTACTCCTGGAGCTTTTTTGTCTTTCAATTGTTTGAACTATTTCAGTTTCATCAGTCATCATCATAACTATAGAGTTGGGTATTCTTTCTAGTATTTGTGGTTCTTTGGATGCTCTGTTGTTTAATTTACTTTTTATATTGTCCGCCAGAATTTTACCTATACCGGAGAATTTTTTACAAAAGACGTCTGCTATTTGATTTGGGTTGTTTATGATTTTTCAATCACTATTTATTTCTTTAATTATACTTCTTGGTTTTTTTTGCCTATCATTTCATTCAAACTGTCCCATAGAGTTTTATTGTTGTTTTTGTTTTCATGAATTTTTTTCGAATAGTAATCTTTTTTTGTTTGTTTTATCAAATCATTGAGTTTATTCCTATAGATTTCAATATTTTCCTGTGTATAATGTTTCTTCATTACTTTAAATGGTTCGTATTTTTTGTTTATGGATTTGACCAGACCTTGTGTTATCCATGGACTTCTTTTACATGTTTTCGAATTATATTTGATAGTGTTCATACACTTTTCTTCCGCTCGTTTCAGTATATTATTGCACTAACAAAATTTGATTCTCCGAGCATATTCAAATAATCATGGGTTATTGTGTTATTTGTGTCTAGAATGTTAATGTTGAAATCTCCAGCAATAATTTGGAGATCATAATTTTTTTTAATTTTTTCAATGTAAGTTGAGAAGTTTTCAAGAAAATGTTTTTCGCATGTAGATGGGGGTCTGTACATGGAGCTTATTAGTATTTTATGTTTGCAGTAATTTCTATAATATTGAACTCTTTTACTGAAACAACAGAAGATGTACATTTAATGTTGACTTTAGAAAAAATTAGAACCCCGTCGTTTTGGTTGATTGTACCTTTGTTATAAAAATGGACGTATCCCGGTTTTGAGAATATAGAAATGTCAGGAATTTGTCTCGTTTCTGTGAGTACTATGAAATCATATTCCGTTTCTATCTGATGTAGTAATAAATTCAATTCGTCCATGTTCTTCCTGGCACTTCTTATATTCATCAAAAACAAACTTATATTGAAATCTTTGTTAATTATATTTAGTGATTTGTTGTATACTGATATATTTTCCATTTGGGGTTTCAACTTGATAATTGTTTAACTTTTGACGACCTCTTTAAGTATATTGAAAGAAAGATTGCAAAAAAATTATATTTTTTGTCGAGAATCGCCTGTAACTTATCAACAGATACAAAAATTTTGGTATTTAAATCAATAATCCAACCCCATTTTGACTACTGTGCATCTATTTTATTCTCTTTTAATTTGAACAAAGTGCAACAAATGCAAAAACTACAAAATCGGGGAATGAGAATAATTTTAAAGTGTAACAGGTATACACCAATTTCTACCATGTTATCTGCTCTACAATGGCTCTCAGTATCCCAAAGATTACTCTATTGTTCTATGGTGTTCATCTATAAAATATTAAATAAAATGACCCCACCTTACTTGTTATCATTAATAACTTTCAATAAAGACATTCATCACCATTCAACCAGACACAACAGTCACATTCATATAAATAGAACTAATGCAAGAAGTAGTATGTGCAGTTTATTCTTCAAAGGTGTTGTCCTATTCAATAATTTGCCTGACTCAATTAAATCTACTCCATCATTGAATGTTTTTAAGTTAAGAATGAACTTTTGAAACATATCCAGGAACGATATTGAATATTTCTTTTGTCCAGTTTAAACACTTTATGTATATAGATATTGATATTTGTATTATTAGTATAAATTTAGTTTATTGTACTATATGTAAGTTAGCTAACCTGTATATTAGGGAATCCTATTTCAAATAAATAAATTCTTACCTTGGTTTCAATCGACTCAACTTTGAAGTTCCTGATGTAATCATCCATTTTCGATTTAACAGAATTGCTGGAGCGTTTGAGATTTGTTGTTACTTTCCTCTCTTCGTATGTGTCGATGATGAGTTGGAGCGAAGTTTGATTGAGGATGGGTTTTCAAAATGGAGTTTTCCTTTTTTATTTTCTTTCGGAAATTTCTGATGGTCTAGTTTCTCGGTGCAGTTTAATTCCTCTAGTGGGTCGTATTCTTTGATGAGATTTTGTGTTGGAGTGGCTGGTTGACTGTTTCCTTTGATTATTTTGGTTTCTTCTGTCCCATTTCTTTCCAATTCATCTACTGAATATGCATTCCCATCGATCATTAGTTTACTGCCTTTTATGTAACAGTCTTAGTGTTCTAAAATCTTCCCGTTGTTTAATGGTTAGGTCATTAGAAATAGTAATTTTGGTTCCTTTCAGTTTTGCAGCGTTTTTTAGGATCTGCTTCTTTTTTAGGTGAGAAATGAATTCCACTTTGACTGGGCAGTTTTTTGTTTTTCCAAGACAGTATGTGTTATTTATATCTCTTTCAGAAAGTTCAATTTCTAATAGCTTTTTTAGTTCATCTGCAATTGTATTTGCTTGTACTTCTTCGTTTGTTTTATTGAGTCCAAAAATAACGATATTGTTGAGTTTATTATCTCTTTCAAGGATCTCCAACTTGTTTTTCAGAGCACTGTTTTCTACTTCTAAGAGTTTGATTTTGCTATTTAGATTTTCAATTTTCATTTGTAGACGAGTCTCACTTGCAATTATTGTATTCTTGAGTTCGTCCTTGCTCTTCTGAATCTCATCTAGGATTTGTCTAACTGCAGCATCATTCATTATTTCGATTTGGTGTTCTCTTTGTAAAGTGTATATCCAGCTTTATATCGTATTTCTTTTGGGTTTCCTTATCAGGGAGTGAGGACTTTTTTGTGCGGCTCACCTGTTCGAATATTACTGTGGATACTTTGTAAAACGTAAGGTGCTGAATAACCTTTTCATCTGGTGAATTATTTGAATATTACTGCATACGTAACAATGGTCTATAGACTCACTGGCAGAAGTTGATTGATTTTTTATATTTTTAGTTAACACTTTTCACTTTCATCACCGAGAGCCACTTTTCACGTGTGTTTACTGTAAAGGTCTATTCACTACTGAATATTGCTCCACATCAATTCATTAAAAAACTTTTTAACAAAAAATTAAACCGACGAAATACGGAACTGAAAAGTAAAAAATAAAATAAACCTTCTTAGTCTCAGTAACTAAGCTCCTAAACTAATGTAAGTAACTAATTTTGAGTCGGCGCCAAACAAACAAGCAAATGAATTAGGTAAGGCGTAAAATGATGGCATCGAGTTGCGCGGTGACATTCTGATGATTTTTTTGAAGTAATTTAATAATGTTCGTTGATTGTTTGTTTGGCGCCGACTCAAAATTAGTTATTTACATTAGTTTAGGAGCTTAGTTACTGAGACTAAGAAGGTTTATTTTATTTTTTACTTTTCAGTTCCGTATTTTGTCGGTTTGATTTTTTGTTAAAAAGTTTTTATTTTTCAATTTTCAATGGCTAAAATATACTAATTACTACCTACTTGTTTTTTGATTACTTCCAAAATACTTACCCACCTTACTTCAACTATTGCCAGTTAAATAATATGATTATCTATTTTTACTATTTGTTGTAATATAAATTATTTTTGTTGTTCTGGTTAGTTTATTTCATTACTTTGTATATCATTCCATCCTCTCATAGAATATAATGGTTTTGACGGATGTGGAACAGAAATAATGTCAGTAGCGATCTGCCATTGTCAACTAGGTATGTGTGTGCCAATGTTCATAAGTGAAAAATCAATTATCCCCTATTTTTCTACCCGTAAGGGTGGATAATTCCATTCGAAATTCAAATATAAGGTATATCCTATCTATTAAAAAAAGAATCATCCAAATCGAAGAACCCAGTACAATGTTATGCCTGATAGAATCTGTTGACGGACCAGAATTCAGAGGGTGAGTGATCAATATACTTCATTTTGCTACCCTTAGGGGTGGATTTCATCTTTTAAATTCAAATGGGACCACCTTCGAAGTACACCCTATCCACTGAAAAAATAATTATCGGAATCGGACGCCTCAGTAAAAAGTTATGCGTGATGGAAAATGAAAAAAATATACGCGTCGTCTAGAGAACCTCCTCCTTTTTGGTTTCGTCGGTTAAAAAATGGTAGTGCACCTGGTTATGACGGAATCGCCCCATGTTTATTAAAACTAACTGCAAAATACATTCTGCACCCTCTTAGCCATACCATTAACTTAATATTTAGTAATGGAAAATTCCCCAAACAATTTAGAAATTCTGTGATAACCCCTATTTACAAAGCAGGTGACAAAAATAAAATATCAAATTATAGCTCAATTAGTTTGCTAACAATTTTGGAAAAATTACCAAAAAATGCCTAAAAACACGTTTAATAAACTTTATAAATAGCAACAAAATATTATTTCCGAGAAGGTAAAAGCACATGTATGAGGTTATTAATGAAGTTTCAAACAATCCTGATGACAGTAAAAGTGTTAGAGCGGTATGGAATTCGTGGTACTGTGTTGAGTCTCTTTAAAGATTATATAAATGACCGCTCACAATATGTAAAAGTCAATAAAGTTCTAAGTAAACCGCAACTGGTGAGAGTGGGTGTGCCTCAGGCGACAGTTCTAGGTCCTATACTAATCAATCAATATGTACTTTATTGTCTGAAGAAATAAGATTCTCATTGACAAAGCATAGTTTACAACAATGCAGTAAATAAGTATATGTAGGTATACATGTATAAAACGATCCATAAACGAGAAACAATCACATCTGACAATATAAAATAGTGAATAGTACTCAATCACAGTTTGCTTAATGAGATAGAAAGAAAAAAAAATTGTCAAGAAGAAAAAAAAATCATATGGACAAAGCACTTACATAAATCATAATTATATCTATATATAACACGGTCATGACACTAAAAAGAACGAAGCAACATGAGTATGATGTTGGTATATGAGTTTAATTGATAAGATTAAAGGTAGAAGAGTAAAGGGTTAAAAAGTGTCAGAATAAAATTCTTCCAAGCTATAATAAGGTCGATCACATAGTAATAAATGCACAGCCTTTTTGAAATGACCATTGTAGGTAATCCCTTATATAATCTGGTAAATGGTTGAACATCTTGCAACCAATGTAGATAAGAGTCCTTCACTGAAGACGAATTTGGTCTTGGTAAATTGATACTGTTATGCTTGCGAATAGAGTAATGGGAAGGAGTAGTATTAAAATGATACAAATGTTTTTTAATTAAGCATACTGTTTCAAGGATGAAAATGGCGAAAACAGTATGTATTTTGAGGGATACAAATAATGGTTTACAGGGATCACGTGCCTTTGCTGTAGATAAATATCTAATTAACCGTTTTTGTAGTATCATGGTGCTTTGCAAGAGATTGTTATTGCATACTCATACTCCCCAAAATGGAATTCCGTATCTCTATCAAGGCATAGTAACTTGTTTTTGCTACTGAGAGTCCGAGCTCTTTTGTTACAAGCCACACAGCAAAACATCCAGAGGTTAATTTCTTATTTAAATTGAAAACATGTTCAAATTTTAATTTATTGTCGATGAATATTCCCAGAAATTTAGTGTTATCGCGGCTCTCGATAGAACCAATATCCAATTTAATATTGCTTAGTTCACACCTAAAAGCTATAATGTTGGTTTTCGTTACATTCAAAATAAGACGATTAGAATTACACCATTGTTTTATTAATTTTATGTCAGTAAGGATTTTGTCTTGCCATAAAATGGTTGTGTCATCGGCAAAAACTGTGAATTTTCCTGATATGTTTATGCTAAGCACATCATTAATATATAACAAAAAAAGGGTGGGGCCCAATATAGATCCTTGGGGTACACCACAAATAACAGGTGCGCTTTCTGACAGGGTAGTGGTTTATACTATTTGGTAGCAATCCGTTAAATAAGACTTCATCCAGTCGTTAACTACACCTCTAAAGCCGTAGTGGTGAAGCTTAACTAACAGTATCTCGTGATCAACACACAAATGCCTTTGAGAAATCACAAATTTGTGTATACTCCCTGAAGGAAAGAGAAAATGGCATCACTCATTTTTTTTTCTGAAAACCGTACTGATTTGGAGAAATTAAGGAATATTTTTCAGAGAATTTTGTTATTCTATTTTTAACTAACTTTTCAATGATTTTAGCTAGAGAAGGTATGAGAGAAATTGGTCGGAAGTTTGCTGGCTCGTCATAATTACCTCCTTTATGTATAGGTATGACAATTTATGTTTTTAGGAAATCAGGGAAAATCCCTCTGCGAAATGAATCATTAATCAGTGTGGCCAATACATCAAGAGCCTGATCTGGCAGATTTTCAAAAATGTTAATAGAAATTTCATCTATTCCATGGGTTTTTTTTATTTTAAATTGATTTTATAAGTTCTTTCAGTTCCCTAGTATCAGTATTATAAAGTAAGAAAGATTGAGTAATAGGGGGATTTGTAAAGTGGTCCATAGGATTAATATTTCTTGATAAGTCTTTAGTTAATGAGCCAGCAATAGTGAAGTAATGATTGTTTAGTTCATTGGGAGATAGAGTTATTTCGGATTTGTTTTTGCTGTTTTTTCCTCTAAAATCATTTATGATATTCCAGCTAGTTTTAGATTTGTTATCAGATTTGTTTATTTTATTTTTATAATGATTTTCCTTTGCAGTTTTGATCAAAGTTCTATAAATCCTCCCATAGTTACTAAAAAAAATGTGAAAAAAAGTTGCATTTCTGTATTTTCTGATGTAATGCAAACATCTAAGATTTTTAGATGTTTTTATTTCCAATGTCAACCAAGGTTTTTTTATTCTTGAGTTTATGTACAGGAAAGGATTCCGTAGGTCATATGACAGTTTATAGTCGCATAATACAAATTTAGTAGTATCCTCTTACTGCAGAAATTGGCCATAAATCTCACAGCTTGACAATTCCTTCTTAATTTATTACAAAGTGTTTCAATGTGAGGGGTCCACGTGAGCTTGTAGTCCAATGTTAGACATAACATTTTAGCAGTTTCACTAGATGTAACTTGCATTGCCTCATTTTCGTAGATACTAAATTTCCAATTGTGAACTTTATCAAGGACGTTTTAGTTATGTTAAGTGTCAGCTGATTTTTTGTACCCATATTTGAATTTGTTCATATAAGGTCTTAGTTTTTCCTTTGATTGCTGATATATTCTGATCCTCCACAAGGAAATTTGCATCATCGGCATACGCCACCACGTGGACTGAGGACAGATTGTGGAAAAATTCCATTAAGTCATTCGCGTATATCAAAAATAGTAGTGGTCCCAGTATCGAACCTTGAGGGACACCCTGCTTAATGGTCACTGCCTGACCACTAGTATTTCCAACAATGACTTTTTGGGTCCTGCATTCTAGATATGATCTCAGTTATGCTAGACAGACTCCTCTTATTCCGTATCTTTCCAACTTATCATTAATAGCTTATGACTAACACATTCAAAAGCTCTTGAAAAGTCTATAAAGAGTCCACAAATGTGTAATTTGCCATCAAGTGCATTTATCACATGCTCATTAAATTCATACAGTGCTGTTTCTGTGCTTTTATGCTTAGTGACCATGTTGATTGTTAGAGAGTAGCTTGTTGGCTGAAAAAAACGACATCAGCTGGTTTTTTATATTAAGTTCAAAAAGTTTTGATTTACTTGGGAGTAAGCTAATTCCTCTATAATTTTCATAGATATTTCTATCTATCTATCTATTTGTTTACACACAACGGGACAGGTGAAACTAAATGAAAGCTTGTAAAAAAGAGTTTAGACAAGAAGCAAAAGTTATGCGACATCATCCAATACGCCATTTTTCATCTTCTTAGAAGCAAAACTCAACGCCCAAGTTAAATTAATAAACAGTACCATACCTTTTGAAAATTCATAAGAAAAGTTTGGTCTAATTTCTGTTCCAATTAATATATCGGCAACAGAGTTCAGGTGGGACCCATTTTCACTTTTTCCATTTGCTTTCAGGTTTGACATCTTCGTAAATTATATCAATGTCATCTTCATTTTTGAGTGTCTTCATTTTCAATTCCACATTATTTGTTAGCGATTCGTCGTTATCTTCTGAGTGATCTTCATACTTCACGATAACTCCATATTAAAATGGTTGACTTTCTGTTTTGCTAACTCATTGGCAAGACCATTGAAATTCCCATTTTCCCAGAAATCTGTAATTCAAGTTCAAACTAATATTGTTTTTAATCAACCATCACAGAAACAGGTTACAAAAGGTTTCCAAAGCTCTCAAATGAATAAACTGAAAAATGTTGATGGAGTGCAGGCATATTCTTCTCAGAGAATTATATTTGGACAATATTTTGATGATTTTCCCAGAAATGTTTTTTTTTTCAAAAGAAACTCCTTAAAATTTAAATTCAAAACTAGGGATATTGGGGTAAGAGCAATGAAAAAGTAAACTCTTTAAGGTTTATTCAAGCTTTCAGAAATGTTTATTTCCATCATCAGGGACACTACAATAGATGAAAAAACCCAATAGTAATACATATTCAAGTGCGAAACATTATGCTACTTACAACTTTGTTGAGGTTGGTTTCAATGATGTTAAACATATTCATCTAACATAGTGGTACAAAAGAAAAAAAAAACGTAGATCAAGGAATAAAACGAAGTTCAAAGTTACTACAACCACATTAGAGTTGTCTAAAATTATATAAATATAAATGCGTACTATATGTAGTGAGACAAGTGAAACTGACCCTTTAGGAATGAATCTCGCGATTATATTTAAGCCAACGACACCTGACGGGTGTCACTTGGAAATAGTTACAGTGGTGCCAACTGTTAGATTAGCACCAACTGATGTAACCAGGTGGCGGTAATGTTAAAAAGAACTATGATTTTATATTACATTGTTGTCAATTTTGATTGATATCTAAAGACAACTCTTATCAACAATAAACATATTCTCTCTCTCTCTCTCACAATAAATAAAAGATCTCACTCAAATGGTTAATATCTGTGTTTTTTAATATTTTATATTACATTGTTGTCAATTTTGATTGATATCTTAAGACAATAAATAAGAGTAGATCTCACTCAAATGGAATATCTGTTTTTTATTCATACAGTTGTTTTCTTGAGAAATCAAAGCCATCTCTAAGAATGTTCTCTTAGATGTATGTGACTCTGTCGCTAGCACTTTCACTATAATTTTCATCTGGTGGTCAAATTTATTCACATGTTCTGCCAGAGCATATCTTTCAGGTTGCAATCTGCAGTAGAAATTATTCTGTTCGATAATGATCTTTGCATTTGACCAATATATTGTTTATTACAAACCATGACAAGGAATACTATAAATTACATTTGACATTGAAAGTAATGGAGTTTTATCTTTAACGTTAGAATAAATTGATCTGATTGTTAGAACTGTTTTATATATTTAAAAAAATTCAGGATTTTGAAATAATCTGGAGAGTTTAGGAGTGATCTCTCTTATATATGGTAATGAAGTGAAAAAAGGTTGAGTAGGCGTATTGTTAGTTTCATTGTTGTTTGAGATAATGTTCGAGTTATTACTGTTTAAGGCTAGTACTTCTAAGTGAGACGAAGTATAGAATGTTATTAAATAAAGTTCTTGAGTATGAATTTTATAAGAAAATGTTAAAGATAATGTTTAAATTCTGTTTATGGAATTTAGGATCTGAGATTTTCAGTACTCTTAATTTCATTTGTTTTACCAAGTTCACTTTCAAAGACTGTTTGTGATATGAATAGTAATTCAGGTATCTACCTGAGCTGCATGGTTTCCTATACCAATCTACCAGTAACTTGTTTTCTGTTGTCCGTATAAGCTTGGTATCAAGAAATGGTACGGAATTTTCGCTGTTCTCAGTTTTAATTGTGAACTGGATATGAGGATCGTAGCTATTGAAAGTATCGAGAATCTCATCCACACCATCATTCAATAATGCTAATATAACATTATCAACATATTTTTTTATAAAGTTCAGATTGAAAGATAAAACTGTAATAACATTGTCTAACAAATCATCCATAACATATGCTGCTAAAATGGGTGAAATGGAGGATCCCATTGGGGTACCAAAGGTTTATTTATAAATTTCATCATTGAAAGAAAAATATGTATCATAAAAAAAAAGTCAACAATTCCAAAAATGACTCTTTGTTAATGCTACAGTAATTACTGATACGATACCAATTTTTGTGTATAGCATCCAAATAAACATTGTTTAAAAGGGAGACGACATCTAAACTTCCCAGAACATAATTGTCTGGAAGTGCTGAATTATTAAATTTATTAGTGACTTCAAACGAGTCTTTTATATAGTATTCATTGTCAAAGTTGTATGCGTTAGTTAAAATTTCTGTCAAAAAATAGGCTATCCTTTCAGTAGCGGCTCCTATAGAAGCCACTATAGGTCTGACTGAAAGGGTGGGCTTATGAATTTTGGGTAGAGAATTGAATTATAGCATACGAGTTTCTTTTTCATAACTTCATCAATTTGGTTTGTTGTATACACGAGTTTAATTAATTCATTGCTCTGAATTGCTGAGGTAGGGTCTTTCTGTAGTTCTACATATGAGCTACTGTTAATTATGATGTCATTGGATAGGTTGAGATATTGATCCTTGTCCATTATGACTGTTACATTGCCTTTGTCTGATTGCGTGAGAATCAAATTAGGATTGTCATATGTTGTGGAAATATTCCTCGATCTTAGTCGGACATTCGCTAAAATCAACCCGAAGTTCCTAAGAGTAAAACTAGAGGCAATGGGCATCCGTGGCCCTATACAAGGCTGGATTGAATCATACATGTCTGGTAGAACTATCAAGGTGCAGGTTGAGAATGAATGGTCTGAAGAGTATGAAATCACGATTGGCACACCCCAGGGTGAGGTTCTGAGTCCTCCCCTGTTCACTCTCTATGTCAATGACCTGCCAATCACATTGATCAGGGACGTACTTTTATCCATGCCACTGACACTACAATCGTTGTTATAGCTGATACCATTACTGAACTCAATAACAAAATCAAGCTACAGATAATTTCAACCACTGGTGTGAAAAAAATCATCTTATCAATAATGTAAACAAAACGGTGCTAATAGAATTCACTAATCAATTCAGACAAACAGGAAACTCACCATTCGAAAATTGCAACATGGAAATACAATGCATGCATTTATGAGAACCCGTTTTCAGAAAATGATGTTCAACTGTTTTGGCTTCAGATAGGCTTTTATCAATATTTCTAGTTAATAAATATATGATTCGCCCATATCGTAAGAAGAATAAACTTGGCAAATATTAATAGAAATATCGAGAATCAAGTGTTCTATGGCGTCAATTTACATTTGACATATCTTCGTGGTTTTTTTTGGTCGATTTTATTGATTTTTAATTTCTATTTCCAGTGCATCAGAGCCTAGAAGTATTTATTTAGTTTGATCCAATATCGAATGTATTGACTATTGACCGTGGATAATATGAGTAAACCAATGACAATTGGGCAGAACATTTTAATTGAATATATTTATGCCCTCTAATTCTCTCTCAAAACACATTTTCTTCAAATTATAAAAAAAAATGAAAATGTGTATATTGTTCGATATTACTTTCAAGAAACCGGATTGCCTTAATTTTTTTATCTAAATCATGAGGACTCCTAGGATAAGGTCTGAGAAAAGCATACAACATACTTATTTATTTACAATCATTTATACAAAAAATAAGACATAAATGCATATGATTCCTAATATTCAGAAAGAGGCCATGAACAATAATTTAGACACTAAAACTTCAAATATAACCTTTTTGGGGCATTTTTAAATGCATAATTTGAGGTCTTGAATAAACATCAGTCAGGAAACTTCACAAACCATCTAAATCGATTTCTTGCCCTCAAAAACATATATTTAAACACCTAAATGATGAGAATGACTGTCACAGGAGGAAAAATATATACAAAATGAAATCGGTGTAGGCCATTTTGGAAAATAGAATCTAAAACACCCGATCCAGAATATCCCAACTTTTTCTGACTCTCCTATATGTACTTCAGTCGATTCTGTTGATTAGACAAATCAGTACTAAATTTTTTACGGATTCCAGTACAGGGGCAAGAGTAAAAATTTGTTAGACAAAACTTGGATTGAAAAGGTTTTCTACTGCATGCATTCTTTCATGATACATAAGATGCTCATTATCGTTAAACGATTTTGGACAAATTTGGCATTGAAATGTTTCCCGTGTATGGATTCTCTCATGTTGCGTCAGTAGTCCCTTCTGGTAAAATGATTTTAGACAAACTTTGCATTGAAATGATTTTTCCTGCGTATGAATTATCTCATGACGCAACAATGTGCTTTTTTTTTCAAAATTCTTCGGACAAATTTTACACTGAAATGGTCTTTCCCCTGTATGACTTCTCTTATGCGTTATCGATACAATTTTAGCTGTGAATCTTTTGGGGCAAATTTTGCACTGAAATGGTCTTTCACCTTTATGAATTCTCTCATGATCCAACAATGAGTTTTGTTGTGCAAACCTCTTTGAACAAACTTTGCATTGAAATGGTTCAACGCCTGTATGAATTATCTCGTGTCTTGTAAGATGCCCCTTTGTTTTAAACGTTTCTGAACAAATTTTGCATTGAAATGGATTTTTGTCAGTATCAGGTATCGCATTAAATTTAAAATGATCGAGTTTCCGAATCATCTGAAAATTCCTCAAATTAGTAGTTACTGTAGGTGTCTTTCTTGTATCATTGCCCCTTTCCACGGCTGTTCCATCCTCTTCCATATTTTGTTGAGGCCATGTTCCGGAGTCTAAAGGAAAAATAGAGAAATTAAAAGATTTTTCTCAAAAAATGTTCATACAAGATTATTATTATTGAAGATCAAATGGAAATATGTGACCATTTCAATGAATATTTTGTAAATATTGGAGCTGAATTATCCCGAAATGTAACAGATACCCAAATCCAAGATAGGTTTTCTACCTGTTCCTCTCCCTCTTCTATGTTTCTGAATCCCACCGATTATCAAGAAATAATTGACGAACTAGACGACAAGAAAGCAGCAGGAGTTGACGGAATTAATGTTAAGATTATCAAAGAAGTCAAAGATGAAATAATACCATTATTAAATAGATTGATTAATACATCTTTTGAAACAGGTATATTGCCAGACAAATTGAAAACAGCTAAAGTAAAACCAATATTCAAATGTGGAAAAAAAATTACATAGGAAATTACCGTCCAATTTCAATTCTGCCAATATTTTAAAAAATTATTGAAAAGATAATGGATAGAAGATTGAGGGAATATCTTAAAAAATCAAAATTTCTGTATGCAGAACAATATGGATTTTGGAAATCTAGTGGTACTGAGTCTGCGGCAGTAGACATGATATCAATAAACAAACTGGAAATAGATTCGACAAAAAAATGCGTCTTATTATCACTGGATTTACGGAAAGCATTTGATATGGTTAACCACAAAATTCTTTTGAGAAAATTATATGATATTGGAATAAGGGGAAAGACTTACTTTTGGTTTAAAAATTATTTGAGGGACCGAAAACAACTAGTATATATCGAAAATACACTTGGTTCAATTAAAAGTATCAAATGTGGGGTACCACAGGGATCTATACTTGCTTCAGTTCTATTTTTGATATATATAAACTCGATATCAGAACTTAAATTGAAAGGTCAAATTAAACTTTTTGCTGCTTTTTTTTTCAAAATTCTTCGGACAAATTTTACACTGAAATGGTCTTTCCCCTGTATGACTTCTCTTATGCGTTATCGATACAATTTTAGCTGTGAATCTTTTGGGGCAAATTTTGCACTGAAATGGTCTTTCACCTTCATGAATTCTCTCATGATCCAACAATGAGTTTTGTTGTGCAAACCTCTTTGAACAAACTTTGCATTGAAATGGTTCAACGCCTGTATGAATTATCTCGTGTCTTGTAAGATGCCCCTTTGTTTTAAACGTTTCTGAACAAATTTTGCATTGAAATGGATTTTTGTCAGTATCAGGTATCGCATTAAATTTAAATGATCGAGTTTCCGAATCATCTGAAAATTCCTCGAATTAGTAGTTACTGTAGGTGTCTTTCTTGTATCATTGCCCCTTTCCACGGCTGTTCCATCCTCTTCCATATTTTGTTGAGGCCATGTTCCGGAGTCTAAAGGAAAAATAGAGAAATTAAAAGATTTTTCTCAAAAAATGTTCATACAAGATTATTAGTATTGAAGATCAAATGGAAATATGTGACCATTTCAATGAATATTTTGTAAATATTGGAGCTGAATTATCCCGAAATGTAACAGATACCCAAATCCAAGATAGGTTTTCTACCTGTTCCTCTCCCTCTTCTATGTTTCTGAATCCCACCGATTATCAAGAAATAATTGACGAACTAGACGACAAGAAAGCAGCAGGAGTTGACGGAATTAATGTTAAGATTATCAAAGAAGTCAAAGATGAAATAATACCATTATTAAATAGATTGATTAATACATCTTTTGAAACAGGTATATTGCCAGACAAATTGAAAACAGCTAAAGTAAAACTAATATTCAAATGTGGAAAAAAAAATTACATAGGAAATTACCGTCCAATTTCAATTCTGCCAATATTTTCAAAAATTATTGAAAAGATAATGGATAGAAGATCGAGGGAATATCTTAAAAAATCAAAATTTCTGTATGCAGAACAATATGGATTTCGGAAATCTAGTGATACTGAGTCTGCGGCAGTAGACATGATATCAAGAATCAAACTGGAAATAGATTCGAAAAAAAAAATGCGGCTTATTATCACTGGATTTACGGAAAGCATTTGATATGGTTAACCACAAAATTCTTTTGAGAAAATTATATGATATTGGAATAAGGGGAAAGACTTACTTTTGGTTTAAAAATTATTTGAGGGACCGAAAACAACTAGTATATATCGAAAATACACTTGGTTCAATTAAAAGTATCAAATGTGGGGTACCACAGGGATCTATACTTGCTCCAGTTCTATTTTTGATATATATAAACTCGATATCAGAACTTAAATTGAAAGGTCAAATTAAACTTTTTGCTGATGATACAACAATAATATATTTTGCAGAGAACGAATTCGAAATTCTATCTAATATTGAACACGATCTTGAAATCTTATCTCATTGGCTCATCGCTCATAAACTGTTGTTAAATTTTATTAAATCATCAATTATGTTTATTTCTAAACGAAGTATTGCAACTGATTCACTAAGACCAATAATATTCAAAAATTCTCAAATTCAGTATACCAACAATACAAAATTCTTGGGTTTAAATATCGACACAACACTCTCTTGGTTCAATCATATCAACAATCTGAGGAAACAACTTTCACCTTTGATTGGAATATTATTCAGAATAAGACAATATACCCCACTAAAATATTTGAAAATCATATATTTCAGTTTAATTTATTCAAAATTGCAATACCTCTATCTATTTGGGGCTCAGCCAAAATTTCTATTATGAAACCACTACAACTTTGCAAAATAAAGCTATAAAATGCATATACAAATTGCCATTTTTAGAACCCTCAAAAAAATTATATAAACCTAATAATTTACTAAATCTTCGTTCTTTATATTAATTTAAAATTTCAATTTTCATCCACTATGTTGATACAGGAAAAAAACATTCGGATCTTACTTCTGATCATATTTCAAATACCCATTATCATAAAACAAGAAATGTAAATAAAATAAACTTTGGAAAAACTTCTATTTTTTACGAGGGAATTGAGATATATAATAAAATACCACAGCCTTTAAAAGAAATAAAGACTGAAACTAAGTTCAAAAAAGAACTTAAAAAATGTATACTTGACAAGTAACAATTCCTATAATATTTCACCTTTGACTGCTTTGCTTTTATTTTATTTCTATTAATTGTTTGATGTATTCATTAATTTATGTTTCATATGTATTGCCGTTATTCAATTTATGTAAAAAGTTTGTAAAATGTTTCTTGGGATCAATAAATAAATACAAATACAATACAATAATGATACAATAATAATGAAAAAAATTATTTCACGGAAGAAAATTGAATGAACATTGGTAACTCACGAAAGTGAAACAATATTCACTAGTATGTGAGGTATTGGGGTTCTTTTTATTTTCTATAACTAGAGAATAAACATAGTGGTGCAAACATATTTTTATTCACATCATGTTTTCACTTGATAATATTCAGTGGATTTTCCCATCCAAATTCCATAAGTTATTTATCAATTTAGTGTTTGAATGTAATAATAATCATAATTTATTTGCTCAAAATACAATAAAACATTGAATCGTGCAATACATTCAAATTATAGCAAATAAATAGGGTAGAAAACCCTTAAAAGGTAAAACCTTGTGCATGGGCATACTACTTATGATATATAAGCCTTAACTATAAAATATATATATAACTAGCTGACCCGACAGACGTTGTCCTGTCCAAATTTCTATGTTCCCTAAAATGTTTTTCCCGAAAACTCTCGTCCGCCTAGAATTTCTTTTTTTCTATGTATTCCTTTATGTTGTTCCATCTAGATTATGCTTTTGACTCCTTCTGCTTCCTGTTGTCCCGTTATCCCATTTTCCTGTTACCCCTTTTTCTCTTTACCCCGTTATCCCCTTATCCTGTCATCCCGTTTTTTCGTTATCCCGTTATATATATAATACTTACTCAATCCAGTCAACAGATACCGCCATCTGTTAGAATCGTTTGGAGCTAACAGATAATTGTGACTGTCAAATAATAAACAAATAATTTGCAATAAAATAATATTGCGGCTATAAATTGAGATGTGAGCTATAAATTGAGATGTGAGCTATCCTATCTTTCAAGTTAGATCAAACTGCACACGGTGTGCAAATTTGATTGAAATCGGTTAAGTAGTTTAGGAGTCCAACGCAGACAAACAAAGTGACGCGTAATTTATATATATTAAGATATAATAGGATAATGTTAAATTATAAAACAGTAGGTAATTTTAAATTCATTGACAAATACATTCAGTATGTTTATTACAGTTTGAATACAATAAAATAAGTAAATAAATAAATAAAATGTTTCTGCCATTTATTGTTTTGGTTTTCATCTTTGTATAAGAGCTATTTTGGTGTAGAGCTGCGATAAATTGAAATTATTTCATAACTTTATGTCTCATATGGAATACATGACTCGGTTTATAGAGTATATATATATTTTTTTGTGTTATATAGGATTCGATTTATGATTCTCTCTGAAATATTTGAAGAACCTTGTTGGGAGCTAAATTCAAGAGCCATATTTTTTATTTTATTTTTTCTATTTATTTATTGTAATACATCTTCCAAACAGAACAAGTTCTGGTATAAGGAAGTTAATTGATTGATTACAATTATAAATTTCAACCATTTTAGAACTAACTGGTAATAATATCTATTCAAATCTTAACTAAATGTACATATATATACATATATACACATATACATACATATACATACATGTATTTTTAATCAGGCTGTTTGTATTTTTTCATGTTAATTTAATTTTATTTATAATGTGACAATGTATTTATGTATTTTTAATCAGGCTGTTTGTATTTTTTTATGTTAATTTAATTTATAATGTGACAATGTATTTACTATTGTAAATGAATTAGTTTTTCAACTAAATAAAGATATATATATATATATACATACATACATATACACACATATATATACACATACATATACACATAATTGTAATTAAATATATACATAAACACACACAGACACATATACACATTCATATCTTTAAATAAAAATTTAAATAAATATACATATACATATTGTATTGTTGAACATCCTTATAACAGCATACTTTGTTTAAGTTTTTTTAAGAATATTTTCATTTATTTAAATTTTTTAGATCATTTGAAAGTTTGTTATAAGTTTCCATTGAACTAGATATTGGATTATTTTTCCCTTTATTTGAATGAATATTATGTAAGTGGATATTATCTGCATTTCTAATATTATAATCGTGTAGTTTTGAATTTTTTTCAAATGGAGTATTACTTTTTTGAAAATTGTTTTTTAGTTTGTATGCAAATTTTGCTTTCTAAAATTTTATTAGATTTTCTAATGTCAAATTATTAGTATTTTTGTATAATTCTAACGAAGGTGTTTCCCAGGGTTTTTTGAAAATAATTTTAATTGCTTTATTCATAAGACGATAAATTATACCTTTTTTGTTTTTTACTACAGGATGACCATATTGTTATTAGATATCTGATATGAGAAAGAATATGGGCATTGTATATTAGTGTTTAAATATGAGTATTCAGAAATTCAACTCTTCTAATTGTTTCAATCAGAGGAATAATTGATTTTTTGATTTTATTTACATGACTTTCAGAATTTAGATTTTTATCTATAATCAGACCTAAATATTTGTGTTTTTCAACTTCAGTTATAATTTTATTCTTTATTGTCACTTTTAATTTTATTGGCTTTATATTTTTTTGTTTGAAAAGCATGAGAACAGTTTTTTCTAAATTGATTGTTAGGTTTATGTCATCCAACCATTTTTCAATTAATTTCATATCTTTTTCTATATTTTTCTCGAGTATTTTTGTGTCTTTGGCCGAATAGTAGAGTACAGTATCATCTGCGAAAGAAAAATGTTTTCCTACAAAATTTATTCTAGTTATGCTATTCACATCAATCAAATAAAATATTGGGGCCAATACTGAACCTTGTGGGACTCCAATTGTGCATTGTTTTTCAATTGAACTTTTATTTTCAATTATAATTACATATTGGATACGATTTTCAGAATAATTTTGGAAAAGTTTATAAGAGTGACCTCTTATTCTCAAATTATTCAGAATCTCTAATAAAAATGTATGATTAACTGTATCAAAAGCTTATTATAAATAACAAGTGACAGTGGAAGACTAATTAAATTTACTATATCTTTCAAGTTTTTTGAAGTTATTTGATCTTCACCAGGAGCAATGTTGGATTTGAGAGTCATTATTATTTCATGGATGTCTTTTTCCGACACTTTTAAAAATTTTTAAGGAATTGGTTTAGTTTGGAATTTTTTTGATAAAATAATCCAATTTCCGAGAAATAATTTAATTCATTACATATTTATTTTTCAGATGTTATTAGTGTTCCAGATTTATTTTTAATTTGGCTAATGGAATGATTCTTTTTTTTTATTTCCTATGTTGCTATTGATAACATCCCAATTTTTTTTTTTTAGGTTTGTATCAGCTTTTTAAAATTGTTTATTTAGGTTTTTCTTTTTTAAATTTCTACAAATTTTATTTATGCCATTTTTTTTTTATAAGAATTTTTGATAGTTTGATTATTTGGATCTTTTTTGAATTGTTTATATAATTTATCTCGAATTTTTATTTTATCAATCACAGTTTTAGTTATCCAGTTATTGTTGTCTCGTATTTTGAGTTTTTTTATTTTGCGTGATTTTTCTTTAGATTTTTCAATACATTCAGCAAGTTCTTCAAATGTTGGTATATTCGTAAAAGAGTTTATTTCTTCAGAAATGCGATTTCGGAATTTATCTTTATCTATAATTTTTTTAATCATTTTTGATTTTTTTTTTTATTATTTCTGTTTTTATATTTATTATTTTATGATCAGAAAAATGGAAATCTTCATATTCAACGTGATACTTGACACTGTTTAATTGAAAGTTAGTCACAGCATGATCTATGATTGTTTTTGTATTGTTGTGGTTTTGTCTTGTATAATGATGTTCATCAATTAAATTTAATAGTTTGTAACCATTTGTCATATCGCCTAATAAAATGAGATTTTTATATCTTCCAGTAATATTATTAATAATTTTGAAGAATTCTAATGTATTTGTATGAGGTGGTCGATAGATTATGCCAATTTTTGGTTTTGGACATAGAGATATTATTTCGAGAATAATAAATTCACAATTTCCCAAGGTTTTCTTTTCAAGAATGTTGAATCCCAAGTTTTTTTTCAAAAATATGGAGACTCCTCCGCCGCGCTTGATCTTTCTGCATTCGTGGATTTCTGAGTAGTCTTGAATTTTCATGAATGAAATTTCATCAGGGTATACCCATGTTTCAGATAATGTTAAGATATCAATTTCTTCTTTTTTCATATATAATTCTATATCCATTAATTTATTTCTTAAACTTCTCATGTTCATATATGATATTGATAATGTTCTATGATTCATAATCAATCTGGGATATGTATTTGGTATAATAGAAAGTTCTTATTGGACATTTTTCATTGGTTGCTGCATGTTCAATATAATGATTCGTTTTGTATGTCATATTTGAAAATGCACAGTTTAAATATTTCATTTTGATTTCCTCACAGTTTTTTTCTTCATGTATTCCTCCACATCGAGCACAGACATCGCGTTTTTACAGTTTTTTGATGAGTGGTTGTATTGGTGGCATTTTACACACTGTCTTATTTTATTATTTTCATACACTTGCACATTTTGCCAATTTATAAATAGTTTTCCATTGTTTTGTTCAAATATTTTTTGAAAATGCCAGAACTATTGATGTTTTTTATTTCATTTGGGATTTTCCTGTAAATTATAGGGTTCAGGTAAAAGAGAAGAGTTTTTTGTCGTTCCAACCTTTGGTATTTTTGTAGTTTGATTTTTTAGTCTAGTGTTGTAATGGATGGTCAATTTGGGGGAGCTCATATTTGTGTTTATGATGGTAACATGCAAGGTTCAAAAAGTATAACTGATGGATTGTGAGCAGTTTCGATTCTTTGAAAAGTTGTTCTGTTGGGAACCTGTAATCTTTTCCAAACATTATTTTCATTAGCCATTTTTGGGTAACTTCCAGGTTAATGTAATTGTTTGTTATTTCTCCCCAAACAAGTATACCATAGTTAATATGTGTTTGGGCTAGACTGGTGTACAGTATTTTCATTTGTGGTATGTTGAACAATTTTTTGTATAATTTAAATTTAGTTATTAATGATCTTAGTTTTTTGGTAACATATTCAGCGTGTTTATGCCATCTGAGATTTTGATCTATGATGAGACCTAGGTATTTTATACTCTCTTTCATTCCAATTTCAATGATGTTTTCGTTGATGTTAATCATAATTTTATTATATGTTGGTAATTTATTATTATATATTGCGAATGGAATGAAGTGGGTTTTGGAAAAATTAATCGTCACTGATTTATTGTTAAACCAATGTAATAGGGTTACCAAATCTCTTTGAACTCTAGTTTTCAAGTTGTTCCAGTCATTGCCTCGATATAAAAGTGCTGTGTCGTCTGCAAAGCTGATGATATTCGCTTCCACACCAATATTGAAGAGATCATTTATATAAATATTAAATAGGATCGGTGATACTTTTTTGTTCTCGCATTTCAGTTGGCAAAATGTAATAAATATGCTGACTGAGGTCAGCATATTGTTATAACAATGTTTTTATTTCTAGTGTCAAGCGCATGGGTATCAAAGGTACATTTTTCTAATTTTTTTGTAAGAATATGTATTTGACGTGTACAGCTGAGGACTATCAAAAACATTATTCTTGTCCAAAGGTAGGGTGGTAGAATAAGTTTTATTGAATATTATTTTATTGAATTTTTGCCAGGTTCTTTAGGTGGGTCTGAGAAATTACTCCCCAACCAACAATGCAATATGATAGCCATAGGAAATGTGCTGATCTAAAACTTGCACAAATACTTGTCTGTGCTGTAGAGAATAATGGTGTCAGCAAAACAAAAAAAAAACTAATAAAAATATTTAAAAAGACAAGCTTTAATTTAAGCTGTGTACTAAAATGTATGAAATAATTTTAATTTATCGCTGACAATGATTTAATTATTTTTTTGAATTATTTGTTTTCAAAAAGCTTGTTGCGCGAATTGTAATAAAATTAATACTTCGACAAGTTCTTACTTACCAACCAATCACTACGCAATCAAATTAATTGGTACCTACTTTTATGAACACATCGCAAACAAGCTTTTTGAAACCAAATAATTCAACAAAAAATAAATAGGACGACTAGAAGTCGGTCAAAATTCACTTGCAAGATTTGACCCTAACTAACAAACGAACTGACAAGTGAAACTAAATAAAAGCTTGTAAAAAAAAAACATTTTTTTTCGGGAGTTAGCCATTTATATATATTATAAATGAAATTGGACCCATAAAGGAAAATATTATATATAAAAGTGAAAGGGACAATGGTTGTATAAGGAAAAATAAATCCAAGTATAAATGTGATATTCAGATTTGTCTTTGTCAGTGAGAGGGCAATATATGTGATCTTTTTGATACTAAATCATAATTTGTTGAATCGTGACAGATATCAATAGTGTAGAGAGATACCTTCCAAAGCAGAATCCTCAACATGGTCCCATGTGGTACCTCTGAAGACCAGTAAGGTTAATGTTACTTTTTGTTTTACATGGAAAAACTTTATACAGAATTAAAAAATAGTAAGGTATCATCAGCATATGATATAGATACTCTGTCAATTTCAGGATTCAACGAGGAATTGATGTATAATATAAATTTAATGGGTCCAAGGACTGTTCCTTGGGGAACTCCCTATTCGCATGGTTGATGAATTATTAGTGTTATTAATTTTCTTGGAAAAATATGTATCATTAGCAATAGTTATCATCTTAATATAATAATATTTATTTATCAATAATATAATAATACAAAATTTACATGCTGTTGACATGTTTACATATGAAGATAGATAAATAAGTAAATGGGAAAAACCGCATGGAATGCATCATCCGCTCGCGGTCGTTCAGGTAACAAATCTTTAAATTAAATATATACATATATCTTATTCAGTTAGTTTTTATTTCAAGTTCACATTTTCTTTATTTTTCATTGCCTTCTTTCATCAATTTGTCTTTATATTATAATCAATGAATTGTACCATATCTTATCCATTATTTAATCTTTTTATTTAGATTATTTAACTTGTTTTGCATCCATAAATACCCATAAAGATATCTGAAAAATGTTACATGAGATTTCTGGATCCTCTTATGATTTGTGCACTTATCAATCCGTTGAATTTTTCGTGATTGGAAACAAATATTGTTTCATTACTTGCTTTGTTTTCTTAAATTGTTTCATTGTAACCAAGTATATAAGAAAGTGATTAGTGATATGTGAACCAATTATACAGAGGTTGTATACTTTCTTCACTAAATATATATTTTTGTACAACTCTGACGTTGCAGATCATTTCTGTTGAATAACCCTTCTTACCTTTAGAAAATTCACGTGAAAGATTTGCTTCAATTTTTGTTCCAATTAATACATCAGTAATCGGGTTTAGGTTGGACTCGTTTCCAATTTTTCTACTGGATTTTTCCTCAGTTAAATGAGGTTTGACATCTTCATAGATGATATCAATGTCATACTCAGTTTTAAATGTCTCCGTTTTAATTTCAGTACTGTCAACTGGGGAATCTTTGGTACATTTAGAGTGACCTTCATCTTCATTCTTCCATATAATCTCATCCAAATAGTTCACTGTGGGTTTTGCCAATTCACCAGCAAAAACATTGAAATCCTTATTTTCCCAGAAATCTGAAATTTAAGTTGTAATAATTATAACTTCTTTTCCAATTTACCACAGAAGCATAGTACAATGAAACATCTGCTTGTAATTTAGAAAGTTGAAATGTAACACAGAAGCAATTAATTATATTTGTAATTATAAAAATTGTATAATTTTACCTTTTTAAAATGGTGAAAATGTCGCCATTTTATTAATTAGCAATTTTTTTTTTCTTTCAAAAGTACTGCAATCAGTGAATATTGAATGAGATTCTCTACGTATGTAGAAGTTTGTATGGGGGTTTCGATAGTTTTATGTTGTTGGTATTTGGGGTCTTGAAAGGTCAATGCAGTTCATGTCAAGACTTCTTTGAAGATATCAAATCTATTTGTTGAAAATATAAACAGGATGTTCATAAAATGAGATGTGGAATCATCTGCGACTGAAAGATAAACTTTAGTCACTATCTTCCATCGTCAAGATAACCTCTTGTGGGGTATTCATGTTGAAAAGGGAAACATTCTCAATTCACAGAAAAATATTTCTATCAATATTCAATTGAGAATGTTTCCCTTTTCAATATCAAATCTAATTTTGAAAACATTATTAAGGAAGTAGAGCTCCTACACAAGGAAAATGAGGAGCTAAAGATGAAGATACTGTTACGGATATCACGAAAATGGTCCAGATTCCGCCCCTGTGCTGTTTACTGTTAACCCAGATTCGTGGGCCGGACCATCAGGAGTTTCTGATGACATCATCATCAAGAAAAAGCTGCTAATAGCATTCTCGGGAATTTTGGAAATGTCGGTTTGAATATATAAGCGATAGGCACAGGATAGAGTTTAGTTTTATGTATTGAAGTTATTCAGACTTTTCTTTTCCATTAAAAACAACAAAGTTAAAAAAACTAGTTTCTTGGATTGATGGTGAAACAAAAAAATATAACACACATATAAAAGACCTTTATGTAAACCATACAATTATGAACACGCAAGACAGCTATATAAAATACAAAACTGAAAAGAAATGGTTTAAAAAATACCTGTCTTACTTAAAAAACAAACATATGAAAACTTAATAAATAATTCGAAAAACAAAGAAAAAACTATCTGGAAAATATTTAGAAAAGAAACAAACAAAGGAAAAAGAGTAAAATGAATTACAATTCAGTTATTTCTATTCCATCCTGCTTCAGATGGAATAGAAATAAATGACCCAAAAAAAATCACTTCTATTTTTAAATCTCAGCTTAGGTATCAGGGCTGTTGTTCTAAAACTATTAGAATCTTACCTCACAAACAGAAAGCAAATAGTTTGTATTCAAAAAAATAATGAAAAATCATTTTCAGAATGGTCAGATATTAACCAGGGAGTTCCTCAAGGCTCAATTCTAGGCCCGCTTCTCATCCTCCTGTATGTAGGTGACCTTTCCGAGAGAGTGGATGCAAAAATGCTAGCACAGTTTGCAGACAATACTACTTGCGGGGAAGCAGATGTTACCCTAGCCGGTCTCTCAGAGAGGTGCACGCAGACTGCGGCAAAAGTTGCAGACTGGTGCAAGGAAAATAATTTGAGCTTAAATATACAAAAAACTGCTTTGATTAATTTCAGCATTAAAGAGAATGTTAAGAGGCAAAGGTAAAAATCTTAAGAAGAATTACAATAATATAGAGGAATTACTAAGAAAAAATGCAATTTAGAAGGAAGAGACCAAAGAATATACATAAACAAAGACTTTCCGGCTGGAAATCGCTTACTATTTAAAAAAGCAGGAGACTATAAGGCAGTGTTTTGTACAAATGGGATAATATACCTCAAAAAGACGGAAGGAGAGCCTTCAGTAAAAATTAGACCAGAACAAGACCTAAAATAGTATGTACTAAAAAAAGGGCTGTTAGCATTTATACTAAATTAAAATTCATGGAGATTAATGGAAAATTAGATGACTATAAGGTGGGCGAGACGATAGTTAGTGATAATTTGACAGACATTAGTTTCTTTGATAATGAACAACAGGACATTAATGTAATACTAGAAGCATATATCAAAATTACGATCAGTTTAGAGGCTTCAATGTGCTAGTGATGTCTGAAATCCAGAATGTACATAATACGGATGACCTCAATATCCCAGGGTATGCTATCCTATTTAACGAAAGCACATTAAACAAATGTGATGTCTGCGTAATTTATGTTAAACAAGGTTTTCTTATAAGCTCCGGGATGTTAAGGGAAAATAACCTTAAAGTTGCTAATTGCATTTCAGAAAAACACGAATATGGTGGACATTATTGCAACTTACAGGTGCTTTGCAACCTCGAAAGAGGAATTCATAAACAATTTAAATATTATCCTACAGAAAACTGTAATTGAGCTAAACCGAATCTACATCCTTATGGGGGACATAAACATTGACTTATTGGGAACAGAAATGGACATGACGAATAATTATATAACTATGATGCAAGGCCATTTGTAAGCATGGTAAATAAAGCTACCAAAAAGTAGAAAATGCTGCATATGTCTAGACCACTATTTTGTAAGATGTAAGAATATTGTATTCCAACAAATAAGAAGCGTAATTCTAGTGCATAAGCTTTCTGATCATGACTCCATTTTACTTAATCTACAAATTATAAGGAAATATCAAGTAATAAATCACAAAATTACTAGATGAAGTAACATGGATGATGTATTGATAAGTTGGGAGCAAATTCATGTACAAATAAATTGAAAAAATAATTCTGAACTCTACAAAACAAAAGTATTTCATAATAAAAAAAAAGATTAAAAATAGTAAAAAAAATTGCACTAAATAATAATAACCAATTTTATTTAATTATATATAGGGAGTATATAAAAATACTAACAAAAATCATAAAAACTGCAAAATATACATTCTATAAGTCTCTTATCCAAAGAAACTATGGAAAGTCATAAAGGAGGCAACTAATGATCAAGTTATGAAAGCAGAAATAAGCAGCATTGTCAATGCTGAAAATGTGGAGCTGACAAATAAAAAGATGACAGCTGATGAGTTCAACAACTACTTCATTAACTAACAAAGGAAAAAAATTAGCCGACCAATTTAAAAAAGGGGGGAAGTCTAAGAACAATGGTTTGGAAGATAGGGTAATAAACTCATTCTTTTTACATCCAATATTATAAAATGAATTAATGTTACAAATCCAAAGCCTGAAAATGGCCTGAAAGGGGGAGAAGGACGGCATCTGTTCAAACACAATAAAAAAGTATAAACCTACGATAATACATCCACTTTTGCACATCATAAATGTAATTTTTAGTACAGGAACTTTCCCTAAAATTCTGAAAACAGCTATAATTATTCCTCTACATAAACAAGGGAACAAAAATCAATGAATAACTATAGGCCAATAGCATTAACTAGTACAATTAGTAAGATTGTAGGAAAGTGCTTTAGAAGCAAACTCTTAAAATTTCCAGAAAAGAAAAATGTTATGAAAAAAAACCAATATGCTTTTAGAGAAAATTCCAGTACTGAAAATGCACTTTGCAGAGTAACGGAAACCATCTTGAAAAGTTTAGATCAGGGTAAAAAAGTAATTGGTATTTTTTTGGATTTAAGGAAAGCGTTTACGGTGCATCATGAAATATTACTTGAAAGACTTAAAAAAATCGGGGTAAGAGGAGTTCCAAACGATCTCATAAAATCCTACTTAGAAAACTAAAGCATTAAAATTTGGTGTACCACAAGGTACGGTACTTTCTACACTTTTATTCAATATAAATAGATGAAATTTTATCAATAATTGAAGAAGGGGCAGTATTTTGATTTGGAGACGACGCAGGAGAAAACTGGGGTATAGCAAAGATCAAAGCAGAAATTGCACTGAAAAAAATGTAAAACTGGTTGCATAAGAGTTTACTGTCCTTAAATATCGAAAAGACCAATTTTGTTACTTTTTCATTATCCCCACCCTTACTACCATTAACCCAGGAATTAAAAATACATAAGAATGAACGTGACTTGACATTATATTGTAAATGTGACAGTATCATTGAAAGAAAGAATAGTATAAGGTACCTAGGAATCATCATTGATGAAAACTTCACATGGAAAGAACAAGTTAATTAGTTACAAATAAAATTAGAAAATTAATCTTAAAATTTTATAAACTAAGAAATATATTGCCTTTAAAAACAGTATAATTTGCTATAGGGCAATCTATTATTAATTATGAAAGAGTTCTCTGGGTAGAGCAGGGTCAACATTATTGAATAAGCTTCAAAAATGGATTATAAAAATAATGATAGGTAAAAAAAAACTATATCCAACAAATTTAGTATACAAAGACAGCGAGTTATTAACTTCAAGTCAACCTCGCGGTAAAGCAATTATTAGATTTATGCTAAAAACAACATACTATAAAGAAAATATTTCACATGTCTTAAACACAATAAATGCGGCTTAAAATAATGTTTCACTGCAAAACCCCAAACATATGGTTTGTCAAAATCATATAGAATGTCTAGGACCAAAAGTACATCTCCGAATAAAACTTTATTATAAATGTAAAAGGAAATCACAAAATGGGTCAAATTGAATGTTTTTTTTTATATTAACTACAAAGTATAAAATAACACAATGATTCCTAATTATATGGAGATTGTCTTACTAATTTTAGAAATATTGCAATAATGGATATAATATCAATAAATTGTGGTATCAACATTGTGTTATAACCTCAAGAATGAGCGAACTATCAATGTTAAAAGATGCACACAGCATTTTAAATGCCATTGTGCCTATTAAATATTAGCAGGGATAGGTAGTATAGTAAGTCTATTAGGAAAATAGGTAGTATAGCAAATCTATTATATAATAATAATTGTTAATGAATTTAGTACTCAATGTTATATAATTGGTCAAGGAATTAATTACTTATAAAATTCTACTTGGAAAATATTTCCATTCTTCAATACTTTATAATATATTATCATATTAATTATAGTCATAAGCTAGGTTTGCATGATTTATCATCACAAGAACTGTAATGTACTGATATTCTGATTCTTCTACTGCTAATAAATAAATATAGTGAATCTTTTATTAATTTATGATTCAGATCATCTGATTTTCAAATCAAGTTCGTGTCCAGAGTGTTAAATTTAGTATTTAAAGGAAACTCACCTGTTGGAGGATGTTTTGATTCCTTGGGGTTGACACTATTGCTATTACGGAATTCGCTTGAATCGGAATCACGAAATATTTCCTCCTCCTTTTTTCCCAGACACTTATTAAACACTCCATAATCTCTGAACGGTTTGGTTTCAATCAGATCTTCCTCCACTATTTCCAGCTTCATAATATGAATATCTCCAAACTGATTGCCACTTGTGTCTGGTTCATTCCCATATTTACCAAATGATGTGATTTCGGGGGCCTCTTCTTTCACTACCTCTTCCTCCAAAATATCATGAATAGCAGTTGTTGAAAGTTCTGCTTTATACTCGTAGTATTCTGAAGCCATTATATAATATTCCTGAGATGAAGCCGATCATCAAACATTTATTCAATTCAAGATGGTTGCCCAAACATTAGTGATTTTTCTTCGAACTTAACCATACAAACCGGGTTAGCAATAAGTTAACCTGTCAATATTCCTCGAAGTGTATTCCAAACTATGACGTAAGAGTTAACCAACCACACAAACCAGCTCACTGAGATAGTTTGACAGAGTAGTTATCTTGTTGGAGGTTAGGTTTTTTGTTTATTCATATGGAATGATAAGGATAAAGGTCCTATCTCAGTGTAAAAGTATATTAGAAATATATAATGGATTCATACAAAGTTTATGTGAATGAGAGATTATATCAGATGTTCATCATCTTCCAGCATTTGCATAATCCAGATATTGATAAAATGTATTCCCGATGAATTGATGGCCACTAAAGAAGGATGTGGTGAAATCTGAATATCTTCTATAAATTCCAGTACTAATAAATTTGCCACATTCATTTTTATTGTATTTTCAAGAACTCGAAGTACACATAAGTAAAGAGAAGATAACAAAATATAATCAAGGCCGTGATAAAAAATGTTAAACCCTCAACAAAAAAAACCAAATCTGTCATCTGTCAACCTTCACAAGTTAAACCGAAGTCTACCGTGACGTCATACAATAGTTAACCTGGTTTGCGTGGTTGAGTTCGAAGAAAAATGCCTTTATGTATTCTGTGCTGTGATGGTTGCGATCATGTCATCAGTCGTCATGCGGAACTAGTTCATTGTTGCCAGTGGAAACTGTTGAAAATGATCAATGGGCCATATGAAAATCCACTCATTGTATTCCCAAAGCATTGATAATCCTCACAAAATCCGCGCAAGGTTTTTCAAGGAACGACACTACAAGTCTACTGTACTGTACCAGTGTTGCCAACACCAAATGTCCCAATTACACGACTCCTACTGTCAAATTACACTTTTTTACACGCAACTGTTTGAAATTACGCCACTATTACACCCGAGCATTTTTTTAATGAGTACATCGACTTTTTTTTGGGAACGGTCTGTTTTGTTTGATAATGATGAACTGAACAACTGTGCACATGAATAGAACCTTGAAAAGTCAGTCGATAATTGATCTATCTATATTAAGTAGTGGTCCTATGATCGGCCATTGACAACCATAAACTAGACAGCTGATATTCATATTTCCACAACCCGAAAAACTCATCCAATTCAATTGAATTTGACGTCTGTCAAGCCGAGAAATTATATTGTTATTTCTAAGAATTCCTCACCAAACCAGATGTCATGTTTCATAGGTGAGTCAAGTTGCACATGCCCTATGCCGATTTCTTTATTTTTCAACACCGACATAACCTACGGAAAAACTTCTCCAACGTTTTAATATGGAAGGCTTGTGCTTCAGTAGGCTCAACTATAGATATAATTTCGAATAGTGGATCATCAAATTTGATTTTTTTTTTATTTGTGAGGCAAGTTCGATATATAATTTCGAACACGTCTGATAGAATTGTTCTATCTCATTTATATTAACATTTTGATTTTTGAGCTCTTGAAGACTCTCATTACCTGCAATGCCAACATACACTTTCTGTAAAGGCAAAAAATTATGTGGATTCGAATGGTTGATGGAAAAAACATCTTCATTTTTTCAATACGACAATTGTAAGAAGTTTGAATAAATAATTCTCAATAATCTTTCAATTTGTGCAGAAGTGGTGACTCCCCTTGAAATAAAATGTTGAAGTCAACCAAAAACTCTAGCACATATGACATGAATTCTAAATATATGATTGTGAATTTATTATTCATTATATTGAGCATTTCATCTGTAGTTTTAGAGGGGTCAGAAAGTACTTATTCCCTGAAATACATATGAAGAGGTACAAACTGTTCTAATACCCTGTCCACACATGTTTTTACAGACAACCATCTAGTATTAGATGGAGAGAGAATTTTGTGGATTTCAGTCCCAAAAAAATCTTGGAACTCTTTAAATTTTGCAGTTCTTTGTGCACTTCTATGAAAATGGGCACCGATATTCCTTAATAGGTCTTCTACAGAGCGTGGAAGTTCCAGACATGCCTTAGATGCACCTAAATGAACATTTAATTAATGCTATATCAGGAAACTCCTTCCTCAGCAGTGCAGCAACGGACTGATCTTTCCCAAACATGCAGTTTGTGGTATCAGATGAAAATCCAATAAGATTTGTCAGAGGAATTCTCTTTTCTGATATAGAGTTTTTCAAACATTTATATAGATCATCTGCAGTGCCAGAACACTGTTCTACCATATCAAAAAATCTACATATAATCTTGTACTGTTGATGATCAAAATATATAACAGTGAATGCACAGTGTTTCATAATAGACTTATCAGTCGTTTCATCCATTATAATTGAAAAAAAAATGAACCATATTCCTTCAGATTTTCATAGAGTTCTCCGCTATACATTTTGGAAATGTTCTCTCTCACTATATGGGTAGCTTTAGTACGATGCAGTGCTAACTCCTGTGCTATTTTTGAATCAGGAAATATATCTTTGCACAAAGGGGTTAGGACATCCATTAGAGAAAATGGAAGATTATTTGTGGCCAATAGTCCTGCCAGTTTTAGTTAAGCTCTTTTCTTTTTTATTTCCAAGGGATTGTCAAACATTTTTGACAAATCTGGTGTATTTGCAACTTGTTTTGCATTGAATTTATGCTTTTCAGATTCCAGATGCCTTCGGTTCACATTTGAAATTGGATTTTGCAGCCAGCTTTCACAGAATGTATATTTCCTTGTTTACTGATAAGGATATTTTACATTTTTAGTTTTCATGTATGTTGATTCCGATTCCTTTTCAGACCCAGAGTCTCTAGATTCTGTATCACATTCTATATCCATCTGCAATTCATATGAAGATGCCAGGAAGTTTTTATTGTCCTAAAAAAGTGTGAAATTAGTAGGAAATAGCAATAAACAAAAACGTCACGTATCCATTGTATATTATATTAGAGCTCATCCAGTATTGAATCGACCGTTTGATAGGTAGAGAGGGGGAAAACACGAGTGGACACGATTTGCTGTGCGACGGCGAATCTTCACCAGTGTCTTGGCATGCAGCGTTTTAAAGGTTAGGTTTGTTTAATAAATAAATAGGTAGTGCAGTTGTTTATTCAACTTTGCAATAGTTTACTCGTTACCTTGCCAAAATGCCCAGTGGTAAGTACTATTCAGTAGCGGAAAAAAAAATAGGAGGAAAGTTATAGGAGTGTAAGTTCTCTACGTCTCGTGGATCGCCTATACCAAATAATTTGGTACGCCTATGGAATTTCTATTAATAGCCATAATTAGACAATGGTTCGGGTATCTTCGATAAAAATTGGTTGTTAGGTGGGGGAAGGCCAAAGTGGTCGTTTCAATACTGGATGAGCTCTAGCACCGATAACAATAACAATAACCTATTCCCTAACCACAATTTGCAATTTCACTTTCTTTCACACTTCTTCTTCTTATATGTCAATTAATTTTTTAACTGGATCACAGTTGGTTTTCAAAACAGTGCGCCGAATCATGAATCCATACAACATGGTTTTTCATACTTTGGTCAACTTCGATTCTGTGAAACAATTGTTATGTCACTCTACACGCTTTATGCGAATTACACGCAATTTACACCCATTCGACCACTACACGAAACCTACACACAAAACAATGATTTTACACGAATTTCGTGTAATTACACGCAAATTGGCAACACTGTACTGTACGTAAAGCTAAAAAAAAATGGGAGAAAATTACATTTAAAAACTTACTCCTAGCTCCTCTGATGGACGTATGCATCGTTACCTCACACAGTTCAAACCTTTACCGCTAGGTGCTTCGAACTGACAACTATAATTTCATCTGTCTCCGTTTCTATGTTGTACAAATATTGTTATTAGAGAGTTAATGCATTTTAGAAATGAGCGCTGATTTTATTAATGGATCCGCTAATAAAGTATCCTCTAACGCGATTTCAAAAGTGAACTATTGTGAGGCGCTGTTAACGAAAGTAACAGATCTCTAACCTAACCTAACCCACAAAGTATGTTGGCACCAATCAACTTTCATGTCACCTTGATTCGTAAGCTGCTATTGATCAAATAATTATTTTTTTACATTTTACTGTCTTTATAGAAGAATAAAAAGAGATAGCGATTTCAGCTGGGGCCAATGATGAAGACATTTATGAATTAATTCCTCACAATATTGTTGGGTTAGAAAATATACCACCGCCAAATGAACCCGCTTCATATGATTTTTAAAATATATAGACGAGAAGTGCTTAACAAACTTTAGGTTTTCAACTGGCGACAGATATATGACAGAAAAAAAAACGTCACAAAGAACTATAAAACGGACGTTGCAATAACTCTCTATTATCATACTATTTTCAATTGTTACCGAAACATCACATTGAAAGTATAGTTAAATTTATGTTTTGGTTATGAGGAATAGTATTGTTTATCAATATATCTGAAACAACCACAATTGGCGCTAGTGTTGGGGGAAATTCACTTGAATAATTTGAATTGAGGGGCACTTTTAAATTTGAAATTTTCCAAAAAATTGCCAATGATAATGCCATGAAACATTAAAATACAAATATGCGTTATTCCTCCCCATTCAAATATGTTTTCTGAACAAAAACAAATGATTATGATACGATATGACACAGACTGAATTTGAATTCAGTAAATTTATCGACTATCAAATAATTACAGTTTTAGACCCGCTTCCAGTATTTTCATCTTCAGGCAACTTGACACTTGACTCCAAACAGGATCACAGCACAGTGAGAACAGCACACAGAGTTCTCAGTTTCATAGTCCACAGACACAGTGTCATATGTCACCAGGAATATATTCGCAGTTCGCTCAAAATACTTGCAAAATCGTTACAAATATCCCATTACTCCGCAGCGATAAAATTACTTGCAAATGGAGTAATTACTCTCAAAACGGCAGCACTGCAAGAAGATAGACGAAACTGTGCAATTCCCAGAGAATATTTGCATTGGCGCGCGCGCAACCTGTCTTCTGTCAATGAATGTAATTTTACGAGATGCTAACTCAGAGTAACTCTGAGGTCATAATACATGACGAAAGACAAAACATCTAATCAGAATTCTGCACAACTTTGTAAAAACTATCTTGTAACAAACTATCGATAATATCGATATGAAAAGTTAAATATAAACAATCGATAGTATGTCATCTCTAACCAAACCGAAGAGTAGAGTAACAAGAGAAATCACTCATCATGAATGAAATAGTAAAATTGTTTCAAAATCCTCCAAATGCTGTCACTTTTGATTTCATTCATAAAATCAGAGTTGGGTGTAGATTGGGCTTAGCCAATTAGGAGTCAGGAAAGCCTGTCATGTGACATGAAGTGTCGGGGATCGTACACGAGGAAACGCTTCGGATCTTCGGGTGTTTTCGTATTGAAAGAATGTAGGAAATATCAAGTTTTCGAATGGAATGAAATCTCAGATCAATAAGTAAAAATAATAATAATAAGTGTATTTATTGATCTGAGATGAATACGAAATGAATCAAGAATAAATTACAAGAATTATGATGGAGACGATTGCTAAACTGCATGGGGAAATTACCGAAAAAGATATTTTCATACAAAGACAAAGAAGATCCTCAATAGACTTGCAGGATATAATTAATGATTCAGAACAAGGGTATATCAAAGATATTAATGAACTGAAAAGAATTACTGTTGAACTAAAAAAAGAAAATTTGAATATGATGCAAAACAATCAAGAACTACATTTAGTAAACGACAAACTATCTTTAGAATTGAACAATTTAAGCAGTGAAACTGGAGAATCAAAAATTCTCAAGACCAACATGCTAACTTTAATTGAAACATTAACTTAAGAAAATAACATGTTACAGGACGAACTCAAGCAGCTGAGGCTACAACACTATACCACCTTACATGATAAAAGTGAGGAAACTATTACTAGACATGCAAAAATAAATGGAAAGAAGAATGGATCAGTTTCAGATAATAATCCCAAAAAACAAAAAATGGGAGCAACTTGCTCCAAGCCTCAGCTTACCAACTCAAGCAAAGTCTACCAAACGAATCCTTCTGATATCCAATATACATGGAAAAGACTTGACTATTCATATGTCTAACAAAATATCATCTTACAATATATGTTCCTTTGTTAAACATGAAGCAAGTGACAGGGAGCTTATTCGAACTGCTATTGAACTGACAAGGAAATTCACATCAGAGGATGTAGTTATATTATGGCCAAATCAAGTTAATCATATGATAATCGATGAATTCATAAAAAAATTTCAACACCCTCGAATGGTGATTATATCCGAACCATATAGATTCGACCTGCGACATTTAAATCAAGCCATTTATGAAGAAACATGAATTTCATAAAAACACTCCACACAAAAGGACTTACTTCCTCAGCTAAATTCATAGACTGTAATAACTCACTACGAAGGAATAACTACAAATCAAATGGTTATTACCTCTCAAAAAATGCTAAAGTTCACCTTGCTAAAGTTTTAATGGAATTTATAAAAAATTGGGACTCGACAATAAAACAAAACAATATGAACTTCTGTGACAGTGACCTAATCGAAACAGTACATGCAAACAGTAAAAATTCTACGAGACCTAGTGCTGATTCAGAAGGTAATAATAATTTTTTAGGAAGGAAGTTTGTAGGGAACATGTCCTTTCATTAATGCTACTTAATATTCAGTCAATAAGATCAAAAACTGATGAACTATCTGCATTGACGCAATATTTTAGTGATATATTATACTTAAATGTTTTTGTCATTAATTGTGTAATACTAGCCACTTTGACCGTATTTCGATTTTTTCAGTAAAAAAATATCGGGAAAAATATATAATTGAATTCTTATATTACTCAGAGAAATGTATACAATATTTTTTCAATCCCGCTACTGGGCAACAGTGTAAAAGTAGTCAATAATATACCGTACTTTTAAACAGAAATAAATTATTCATACTTACTAACACTATCTTTCTCTGATGTCACATAAGTCACACTATCTGTTTTTTTTTGTTTCTAATAAGACCAAAAGAATACATATAATATTTTGAATATTATACGGGCAGCTGTCACCAGCGGAATGGCCAAAAATAGAGTTTTCGACACATCCCACAAATTTGGAAAATAAATTAATTCACCAGATTTTGAAAAATTCTTGTAAGGCACTGATTAATTTCAGTCACCTGTCCTTCAGGACAATAAATTCGGCATCGGCTAAATATGCGAGGTCTTCTTTTGAACAATCTTTTGAACAACTTCTCTTTTCCAATGAATCAAATAGTACTTTTTTCCTCAAATAACATTTTTCTAAATATGAAAAATAAATATTTATACGTTTCTTCTCAAATAAAATGACTTTTACATCGAATTCAATTTATCTTTTGCCTTACTCTATTTTCAAATAATACACGAAATAAATTTAATAAATTCTATATTGAATAAAAACACAAAAAAAATATAACAACGTTGAAAAAATTCATTGAAAAACAATAATAATATAATAAAATGAACAAATAAAATAATATCTAGCTTCAACCAAAGATTGAAACCATAAATTTGAAAACATCGATCAACACCAAATTTATTTCAATAAAAGAGCTCATACTTGTATTTTTAAAACAAATAAAATCCATATTTCCCGTAAAACCCTCATATTTTATGTTTACCGATAACTCCCTAATTTTAATAAAACTTTTCGTGCATGGGCGTCAATACCAGAACAGGTAATACACCTGCATAAATACGAACGATTTTTGTACATGTGGTTCACCCCAAGAGTAAAATTAAAGCCAGCGTTAAACTACTTTTTTCCTAAAAGCTTTGCACTTACCCTGTAGAACAATTGTTGCCTCCATTAACCAAGTTTTCCAAATAGTTGTCCCAGTTTCATAGACACTCCCTTTCGATCTAACGATACAATAAAAATCCCATACTTAAACACCACCCATTTTGACTCACGAAAAACTCACTTTATCCCGAAATTTCATATAAATAATCCTCGACGCTTCAAAATGTTAGTCAAACAAAATATTCCCCACCGTCGTATAAAAAAACCCAAATCTGTTATCAAACATTTTCTACCGAACCACTTCGCCCGTGCCTAGCACGTCTGTTCGGGTGAAGCCCGTAGACCGAATTCTTATTTTCATCTCATTTTTTTCCGCTCCAAGTTAGCGTTAAGGCGTAGCCCCCATTTTAAAATCCCTTATTGGTCTTTCATTTAAGGGGTACTTTTGCATATTCAGATCCTATTGGCTACTAATTATGGTGTGATTCTTCCAGATGAATCTTTTCCACGAATAATTATTATTATTTCAGCACAACGGCAATTAGACCATAACACTTAACTGTGTGAAGAAATATAAACATACTTCCGAACTTAAATAAACGATTAAACTCTAAACCGATAATGGATTATTTTTCAATCTCCCATCGAAGATTGATTGTTGACTTCCAGTAACCACCATATATGACTATTATTTCAATGAAAGAAAATAAGAATTCCTGAGTAACTAAGATATGAGCTCTTCCAGTATTTCTTACAATAATAAAATTTCAAACTCATAATTTCCAGAAAAATAGATACTTTCATTAAGGCCAAAAAAACAACAACAACATAACACCTCACAGGGTGTTACAATTGTCTCTACTCGTTTAAAATATTTTTTTTTACCTTATATGTTTATACCGATTTTTATTGTAATTTTATCCTTACATTGTATTGCTTTGTAACCATGATTTATTCATGAATACAATAAAGTATATATTGATTGATTGAATAAAAATAAATGAATGGGGTATTATTTGTATCGGAAATTGGATTATTGTATTTATTCAAAACTGCCTGTCCTTCATTGATGCAGCGTGAGTTTGGAGTAGGCAAATGTTTAAACAGCTTGTCTATTCCTAGATACAAATCCATGTAAATGAAACTAGAAAATATATTAAATCAGTAAATAAGATTGTAATTGATCACTTAAATACCTAAAGAACTCTAGAGAAAATGAATATGAAAGTCAGTCCATCCAAACTTCAGAACAAATCTGAAACCCAAAATGAACAAATTAGGAAAATTCAAAATGTCCACAAATGGGGGCATTCTCACATCTCCAATTGCACTAAATACTCTCTATAGAAAGTTTCTCAGACACAATATATAATCCACCACTTCATTAAAGAGTCCTAAATGTTATTAAACGCACAAATAAAAATGTAAACACAACATTCAAATATTACAGATTACTTCTCGTTGCCGCCATCTGTAGAAAACGGTGGCGCTCTCATCCAGCTTTCAGACTATGCGGTACGTAAAGAAATGTCAAATTACAATTTTTGAGTGAATCACAACACACCATGGAATATTTGAAATATTGAGACTGGTTCAAATACTTGAATCTTACATCTTTGGACTTCGCGTTCCGCATAGTCCAAAAGCACTCTAAGAATAATAATAAATCGACCTATTTTATACAATTTATCTTCAGGAAAAACCGTAAAATGGAAATTATGGACCAAAAATTTGAAACAAATATTAGTACTAGTCGTAAGATTTTCAAAGTATGTAAGTAATTCTACATTTAATCTCGTATAAAAAAATTATATAACGCCGACAACTTTTAAATACTAGAAAAAGTTCACTACAATCATCCTGAGTGTCCTATATAATTAGCCTAAAAAACTAAATTTAACAAAAATTGAGAGAACAACCAACATTCATACCTTCATCGATTGTTTGCGATAATTTTGTTGTTCCTAGGAAACAATGCATATAAAAAAATGCCGTTTTCATTTTTTCAAAATCGCATTGTTGAAACCTTTAATTGTTTTATTATTTATTTTTTCATTTTGTCTCCCAATATGTTTATAAAAAAGAGGAGAGAACTGTCAGTCAAGTTATTTTGGATAAGTCAATAAAAACTTTGTAAGACTGAAAATAAGTTTAATTGGCTTTTCCTGACCATAAAGTAGCTTGAGTTGTAACACGCATAATTTCAGATAATCGAGTAATCATTGGATAATTTGTGAGTTTCGGACTGGCAACACTGATTTCTATGTAAAAATGGCAAACTTCACTATTTGACCGGTCGGTCGACTGTCTTGCGCCGCATAGTCTTTATATAGGTATTCTAGAAAATATTTTGTTCGTATGCCTCACCGACATAACCTTAATCTAGACTGGCTGATCCCGTATGATGAGAATTCATCCAATTACAAGATATCAAAGAGCTTTTAGAGCATGCGTATTTTGTGTCTGTGACGATTCAAAATCACATAATGGCTCCGCGTTAGATGTCAATGTCTGAAATGACATTATTTGTGCTTTCTGCGCTTTGAGCAGACACGTTCATGTAAATTCTATTTGGATGAATTTTTCGAGTGGTGGGGATATGACCTCTAGCGGTCTAGATTAAGATTATGTCGGTGGTATGCCTCAACTTCCGCCATGTTTTTCGTACTCTTTATACGTGTATAACCCGTGAATGTGCGCTTTAATCCCCGATATTGGTGTATAGGCCAAAAAAAACAAGCAAGCAAGTTAAAGTGCCGAAATTTTCATATTTCCCGTTTTTCAAACATAGCGGATGCGCTTGCGCGTAAGTTTTCGCGAAAAGGCCTATCAAGTTAGATTTACAAACACTATGGAGTATGGAGTTAACTCTCTTTACTCGGAGTTGGTTTTATGGTATATGAACACGCCACGCCCTGTTGAACAGTGATGCCAATTTGCGAGTAATTACTGAATTTTCAAGTATTTTCATGGACTTACAGTAAAAGTGCAAGTAATGGCAATTTGTGAGGATTTGCAAGGATTTACTAGTTTTTGTGAGGATTTTGAGAGTAATTTCTGCAACTGACAATGCTGTTGGTAATGTGTAGTTTGGCAGAGTGGGACGCCAATTAATTTTTTTTCCGTGTTTCGTTTTCGTGGACCTCGTGTTTTTGCTCCTTTGTTCCTATACAGTTATTTATTTCTTTTGTTTTTCCCACGATGGGTGCGACATCTGCAAGATCATAATTTCCGCACCTCTGTTAAAACTAAAACTGCCACTAGGTGATGAAAATGCGTGGGTTAACTTATTTTTTGTTACAAAATACAATAGATCTCCAAACCACAGATTTATTAGGGGTAACCTTTGTCCAAACCATAGAATATATTATAATTACAATTCCATGGTCCAAACCGCAAAACAAAATTAATGGTTGGTTGATACTATAAACTATAAATCAAGTAGTTTATCAATTCGGTATATTATAAAAATGCGAGGATTTTCATTATTTTGCGAGTAAAATTCAGTATTTTGTTCCACGCTTTCGATTATTTTGTGCAATGTCTATTGGCAACACTGCTGTTGAAAGTCATGTCACTTGTCTTGTCACAGCTTCCTGAATGAATGAATAGAAAATTTTCGTCAATTTGGTCGAGTGTAAATATAACTAATATTCAATTGAATTAGAACGTGTAAATTCGCACTAACCATCTTGGATTGGAATAAATCTCTTCAGATATTGATCTCATCTGATTTATTTCTGGAATATACCATAATGGCTTCAGAACACTACAAATATAAAGGAGAACTTGCAATAACGGATATTGAGGAAGCTGAAGCAAAACATAATGCATGTGGGACTTTTGTTGGCATTCATGATATTTTAATCGGAGAAATAGTAAAGGAAGAGGCCACCGAAGTCAAACCGATTAGTGAATATGTAGTGTCTAATGAATGTCTGGAGAATAATGGGAATCGAAAATTTGATGATACCAATTCAAGTGAATTCGAGGTTATGCTGCGAGACAGTGTTGAAGACCCCACAGAATCAAAGTTTTCGCCAGTTTGTGAGTTTCCTTTAAAAGTATTAAATGTTGGCAGTTAAAACTTGCAATTCGGTGTATTTTGGTGATTCCAAAAATATTTTGAAAAAATAATTGGAAAGCTTTTATTCAAATGTTCTAGAAAGTAAAAAATAATTGCTTTGAATGTGCAAATAGGTTATTCCGTGAGTTATAGATTCAAGAGCTTGTCGCGCAAAGTTTTCAGTTCGAATACAAAAGCGGCTAGCTTTTGAATCTATAAGTCACGAAAAAACCTACGTTACCCAGCTAAACCAATTATTTTTTACTTTTTAGTGCATTTGATTGAAAGTTTGCTCAAAAAGGTGTTTTATTAACTATTTTATTTTGTGCTTTTTAGTAAGTACACCTTAATTTATGCAGTTTTGTTGAAGCAGCGTTATTATGAGGCCTTTTTCCTGTAAGTTCTAGCTATCTAGTTCTTCAATGAAAGACCATCTAAAGATTAACTCGTCCGCCCTCCTGATGCTGCCATTTTCAATTTATGAATTCTGACAAAAAATCAATATTCTTCGACTAAATTCATAATCTCCGACCCCAAAAACCCCCACCTATCAATTTTGAATAATTACAAAAACTCGTCTGCCAGCTTGATATTATGAATTTTGATAAAAAATTAATAATCTCCAACCCCGAAAACCTCCTCATACCATATATTCATTCATAATTTTCGACCCCAAAAACCCCCCATACACCAATTTTGAATAGAATCGGACCATAATCGCAAAGCTCGTTCGCCATCTTGGAGCCGTCATTTCTTTTTGTCTCCAACAAAAATTCAGAATCAAATTTAACTTGTAAGATTTGATTACACACATCGGGGCAGGTGAAAGTTAATAGTTTTTTACGTGAAGCGCTCACTGAATCCTAGTTATCGTCACGAATTTTCTTGATTTTTCATTATTCACAACAAACTGAATATTTTTCAGTGTTGGAGGGTTTTCCACCCAATGTATAATATAATTCTGTTGCACAATTGGTTCGTTACCAGAAAATTCAGGGTCACATTGAGTGCTGTCATTTTCCTCAGCATTTTCTCGAATCCTCCAACCTCTGCACCTCACTCATCATCATAGCATTAATAGATCTATACTTGTAATTTACCAATTACAAACAGCCTATTCGGACATAGAGCGTGTCATACATATACTAAAACTACAATAACTGTTTGGAAGAAATAGAGAAAAAAAAAAGAAATGTATACGCTTACAAATACATTTCACATCAATTATAAAGAATAACATTCACATTAAGATTAACACTTAAAAAAGAAAAAAATTGTTGACAGTATTCAGCCTATTCTAAAACACATCACATGTTGAAATTGTCCTCAAAAACTCCTCCATTGAATAGTAAGCCTTCTGAAGTAAGTGGTTTTTTAAATTTATTTTTAAAGTGACTAATTTGCAAGTTTTTCCACTTTGTAGGTAATTTGTTGTACATTTTTATCATTGAAAATTGAACATTTTTTTGTAGATGAGTATAATTGCTTCTAATATTGATAAGATCATTCCTTCCCCTCGTATTATGAGAATGTTCCCTGATGTGTTCAATAAAAAGGTCTGAATTTTGCTTAACAAATAGTGCTGCCTCTAGGATATATTGACTTGATAATGTTGAAATATTGTGCTCCTTAAATATGGATTTACAGCTGTCTGTTTGATATATAGCAAAAATTGCTCTTAAGCATCTTTTCTGTGCAATAAAAACTCTCGAGGCTTCAACACTATTTTTCCCCAAAATATAATTCTGTACCTTAATCTCGACCCATGGTAGGCAGTTAATGCAACCTTCCAAGTCACACCCTCAGTGCATAGCAGTATCTTGATATTTGGCCGGCCAGACAGTCAATATGTGCACTCCAGCTCAAGCGTGAATCAACATATACTCCCAAGAAGTTGGCCGATCTTGCAGATTTTAAACTAAGGCCGTCTCCTACCAGATTAAGAACTGCTTCCTCGGTTTCTGGGTTTCTATTTCCCGTAACCGAGCGTGAATTCTTGAAAACGTTTATGAAGTAGGAGTTGTGCGGTTCGGATAACACTCCTGATACAAATGTCTAGCCTCATATGCATTTCCGTTAGCAAGTCTGTATGTAAAATGTACGTCAGCATTGGTAAAGTTTACCATTTTTTAACAAATAATCACAATAATAATAAATAAAACTATTTAACTATGCGTCAAGATATTATTTTTGACATGACAGCACAAAAAAGAAACATCGGAATAAACTTACTAGTCTACTTGACACTTTTATTTTCAAAGAGTTCGCGAATCAATGAGAAGAAGATTGAATGCATCGATTAATTTAAATCAAAATATCTCGAAAACGGCTGCTTGGAGCGACTTTTGAAAAACTTTATTTAAAAATGATAGAAGAATCGATTTTTTTTCTAGAAAATGTGATACATACATGACGCAAAGTTGTGACTCCACAAAAGAGACAAAGACCTGTAGGTGCCGCCCCTACAATTAAGGGCTGAACTGAGATCAAATTTGAATTTCTCATATTGAAAAATCCCCAAATACCAATTTTCGTCAAATATCGACATTATTTTAAAAATGATTTACGAAAAACCAAAATAAAAATAAGTTTTTAACACCTTGTATATAAAAAAAGAAGGCCTTGTGGACCCATGCTTATATGAACTTTTCACCTTATAAATAACTGAGGAATCATCCTGTGAAATATCGGACACTTATTACATAATAATAATAATGCTTATTTTAAAAAATGCTACAATTATTTGTATAAAAAACAATTACAACATGTAACAAAATGACGTCACACACAATGATATTTCAAAACTGATGTTTTAAAAAATCCTCAACACAATAAGGTTCTAGATCTACGAGTATTTTTTTGATGTTTTTCTTAAATTGATTGCTACTAGCAGAACGTCTTACAAGTACTGGTAACTAACTTATTGTAAAATTTCATTGCTATATAATAGGGAGATTTTTCAGTAAGTCTTAATGTATGATATGGATAAATGAAGTCGTGCCTCCTAGTGTTATATTCGTGTTCTGTGGCATTTAGATTTACACCCTGTATATAAAATAGTAAACAAAAACACCAACATATTATTTAAATCACCAACAGATTATATAAAATGGCAATAAAACAACATTTGGAAAAATTAAAATATTTGAAATTAAAATAATGAATTACATTACACAACGGTTGCAGCAGGTGGGTTGGTCATATATTCATCTTCATTGTAATAGCATTTGGATATGAGTTCTTTTTTGATGAACTGTTTGAATTTTTGAACTGTGAGATTTTTCACTGTTTGTGGAGGGATATTATACAGTTTCTAATTCAGATAATTAGATGCAGATTTATTCAGACTATATCTTGAAGGTCTTAAGAGTTCTTAGTCTCATGGCTTAGTCTTAAATGAGATGTCTTCATTGTACTTTGTGTCTGGGACTGTTAATTGAAAAAGAAGCTATGAATAAATCTTAAATTTCAGATTTCTGGAATAATACGGAGTGTAATGCTGGTGAATTGGCAAAACCCATTGTCAAACATTTTAATAATGGAATTACATTAAAGAATGAAGATAATTTCGAGTGTACTGACGTTTCGTCAATGAATAATGCCGAAAATTTAAAAACCCCAAAAAAAAAAGGGAAAAAAAGAAAATATTCCAATTTAAATTATTATTTGGATCAAACTCTTCTCATGAACTTTCAATAGGTAAGATGTGTTAGATGGATGGTTCTGCATGGTATGGTTGGTTGGTTTAAGGCTGACGATCCAGAGACAGGGTTGGCACTTAGCTTCCCTTGACACTGCGACCAGCTGGGGTCTATTGTATCACTCTGTCGTCAGTGGTTCCTCATTCAAACAGGTTTGTGCCTTTAATTAGGTTAAGAAGCCTGTTGATAAGGTTCTTCGGATTCATGCCTGTTTCCGGGCTGATCTCTCCAAAGGTTCTGTGTCGCCTACTACTTAGGGCGTCACAGTCGAAGATGATATGAGAGGCTGTTTCCTCCTCTTCATCACACAGCCTACACTCCACGGTTTCCCTGCGTACTCCCATGGTGTTTAGGTGTTTTCTTAGGCCGCAGTGTCCAGTCAACAGACCTATTATTATACGAGCCTTCGTTCTGTTCAGGTTCAGAAGGTCAGGGTCCGGTTTGGATGCCCTACCATGACTTTGCTGTGTATTTGCCCGACAGTTTGATCCCAATATTGTTGGTGTCTTCTTTTTATCCACTCGTCGATCAGGGTCCTGCATCGGTTTTTGCTAATCCCGTGTGCAGGTTCTGGCCCTGTGAATAGCGTTTCAGATGCTTGTCTAGCTAGATGGTCCGCTTTGACGTTGCCTTCAATGCCTCTATGACCTGGCACCCACATCAAGGTGACCTTGTTGTGTTTTGCCAGCTCGATGAGGTTGGGGCCCCCTTTGGACTTTTCTGTTAGAGTGAGTGCTTTGATAGCACTTTGACAGTCAGATAGAATGTAGATGTGTTTTTTCCTATAACCACTTTCTAGATTCTTCTGAATGCATACCATGATAGCATGTGTTTCAGCTTGGAATATCGTGGAGCATTTACCAAGTGGTATTATGTAATCCCTTCTTGGCCTTACCCCATGTATTCCTGCTCCCGTTCCTTCAGCTGTCTTTGAACCGTCTGTATACCAGACTATGTCCGCAGTTGATTGTGATTCTATACTCGGGGCCCATCCAGATTCATCAATTCATGTTTCGAATGGTTTTTCGAATGAGTATAGGGGTTGCATGTAATCTGAAATCATTTCGAGTTCTTCGATGTTGATTACATGAGTGATTCTGGTATGTCCAGTTGTTCGGATTCTCCAGTTTTTCGTTTGTTTCAGTCTGTATGCACTCATCCTGGCCTCTCCAATGACATGTAAGTCAAGGGGTTCGAGGTTTAGGATGATTTCCATTGCAGCTGTTGGATTGCTGTTCATTGCACCCGTGATGCAGAGACAGGCAAGCCTCTGGATTTTCCCAAGGTTGATTTTTGCCTGTCTTTGATTTGTTTTTGGCCACCATAAGATGTTAGCGCACTCATCCTGGTTTCTCCACGACTTTTCAAGGTTAAGAGTGAGCCATAAATTATTCTTGGTCTTATTACCGCTGTGTAAAGCCAGTGCATGGCTTTCGGTTTAAGCCCCCAGGTTTTTCCAAAAGCTCTCCTGCACATCATGAAGGTTATCTTGCTTTTGTTGGTTACATGTTGAAGATGCGGGTTCCAGGTTAGTTTCTTGTCAAGAATCAGCCCTAGATATTTCACCTGCTCTACTACTTGTAATGTTTCACCGAATAGTCTGGGAGGTATGAGATCTCCCATGTTTCTTCTCCGGGTGAATTAGTGTTGTTTTGTTCGGATTTGCCCTTAGGCTCTCTCTGTTACACCATTCCTCTACTGTCCTCAGTGCATTTTGCATTAGCTCTGAGGTTGTTCGAGTATTCTTTCCCTTGATGAGGATGACCAAGTCATCTGCATACCCTTGAGAGTAATACCCTTGGTTATTCAGAGAAATTAGCAGTTCGTCTACAACCATGTCCCACAGAAGGGGGGAGAGTATGCCCCCCTGTGGGTACCTCTGAAATTTCAACCTGCTCTGTTTCCTCGAACATGTTGGCTTGGACCAGTCTATTATGAAGCATTGAGTGTATCCACCTGCAGGTGGTTTCGTCAATGCCTCTTCGAGTGGCCGCAGAGACCATACTCTCAAAGGAGGTGTTGTCGAAGGCTCCTTCGATGTCTAGAAAAGTGCATAGTGCAATTTCTTTGTTTGCTAGAGACTCTTCAAGCCTCTTCTCAAGAGTAAAAATTCCTACCGTTAATTTTCAAAAATTAATTTCTCATAGTAAAACAGTGTTCTAACATACAAATATTTTTGCAAGTACACATTTGAAATTGAATGTAATTAACTGGGAAAATTAAAATTTAAATTAATATAAAATATATGTTGAAAAGGGAACATTCTAATTGAATATTGAACAGAATGTAGTGAATTGAAAAATCCACGATAAAAACTTCATTTCAATCGTGAATTTTTCAATTCACAGAAAAACATTTCTATTCAATTGAGAATGTTCCCCTTTTTAACATTAATACCCCACAAGAGGTTATCTTGAACGATGGAAGATAGCAGCTGAAGTTTATCTTTCAGTCGCAAACCACAATTGTGGAGCAGTTGGCTCCAAGTCCAGGCTAACTCCTGATGTCACATATGGGCCATTGATAACGTGAGAGATTTCAATATTCCAAATTTCAATGTCTATCACAATGAATCGGCCATAAATAAAAGTGATGGTTTGATTGTTTACGTCAAACAAGATATGCCTGCTAATATACAATTATTTAACCTAACAGAAACGAAATTATTAGGGATAATCCTGAATAAGAATAATAATACTATTGGAATCACTGCCTCCTACAGACCCCCTTCAACTAACCAATCACAATTCATTGAAGACATAAAAACGTATCTTTCAAATATAAACAATGAACAGATTGAAATATTTCTTGGTGATATAAATATAAACCTTCATGATACTACTGCAAATGACGTAAATACATACATCAATAATTTTGGAGAGCATGGATTTGTTTCCTTTATAAATACATTCACAAGAGTAACCGAAAATTCTGAAAGAATAGACCACATTTTTTTAAGAAACAAGTCATTGAAAAAATCTACTAAAATCAAACCAATGGTAATAAAGAGCGACTTATCCGATCATTTTGCGATAGCTATCGGTATCGAAATAATAAGCAATAATAGAAACATATCACCAAAGCAAAATTATATAAAGAAAACCGATTCACAGAAACTCAATTTATATTTACAAACTGAATCATGGAATGATGTTCTAAACAATAATAACATACAGGAAGCATATGATATATTTGATCTAAAAATACAGAACTGCATTAACAAAGCAACATACAAAATAACACTTGGAACCTCAGAACAAAAGAAAATAAAACCATGGATAACCTGTGGCCTAATACAATCGATAAAACATAGAGATTATCTAAAAAAGCGGTTACTGAATAATTATTCTGAAGAAAATAAATTACAATACACACAATATAGAAATAGATTGACTAAGCTTATAAAAACTACTAAAAATGATTATTATAAAAAAAAAATAAGTGAAGTATACGGAAACACTAAAAACACCTGGGAGTTGATGAATGAGGCCTCAAACAATACTGTCACTAAAAAAAATCTGAAAGATATAACTGTGAAATCCCCTGATGGAAAAATTGTTTCAAATAATAGTGAAAAAGCAAACATTTTCAATAAGTATTTTGTAAGTATTGGTACAGAAATGGCTGGAAAGATTGAAAAAGTGGAAGAATTACCTAGACAATTCTTAAATGAATCTTCAGCTCTATCTTCTATATTTTTAACTCCAATTACTGAAAATGAACTCATTGAAAAAATATCAATCTTGAAAAATAATGTCTCTCCTGGTCCAGATGGAATTCCAGCAAAAATCATAAAAGAAAATCATACTATCTTGATAAAACCCCTGGTACATCTCATAAATTTAGTATTCAGAAGTGGTATGCTCCCTCAGCAGTGGAAAAATTGTTTAGTGACCCCTGTATATAAATCCGGTAAGCATGAAGAACTAACAAACTACCGACCGATTTCAGTAATTAACAATTTTTCTAAATTATTTGAACGATGCATGAAAGATAGACTTATGAGTTTTTTCAATAAACATTCAATAATATCACGGAGCCAATTTGGTTTCCAGAAAAATATTGGCACAGAGAATGCAGTATTGGAAATAAGTAGACAGATAATTTCTCACCTTGAGGGCTCAAAAAAATGTATGGCTGTTTTCTCGACCTAGCAAAGCGTTTGACATCGCCAGCATGGTGTCTTGATTGATAAATTATACAAGGTAGGTATACGTGGTCCAGCCCTTGAGGTCATGAGAAATTACTTGGACCATAGAACTCAACAAGTAAAAATTGATAACCATCTGAGTGACTCACTAGAAATAAACATCGGAGTTCCACAAGGTACTGTAATAGGTCCTATACTATTTCTCATATATCTTAACAGTATTTTTGAAATAAAACAAATCCAAGGAAGCCTAATATCATATGCTGATGATACTGCCATAGTGTTTTCCAGTGATACATGGGATGATTTGTATAAAGTAGCAGAAGAGGATCTTAAAAAAATCCAGACCTGGCTAAATCACAATTTATTGAGCTTGAATATAAAAAAAACAAAATATATCACCTTTACTCTTCAAGCCACAGACCAACCTAGGAATGAGCTACTGAAAATACACAAAGTCACCTGTAAAAAACAATCTAATGAATGTACCTGTCCACAAGTTGGATAAAACTACCTCAATGAAATACCTTAACATTGTTATAGATCAGCACATGCATGGGATGATCAAGCAAAGTACGTTATAAAACGAATTAGAAGTCTTTACCACAGATTCTATATTCTAAGAGCACATCTTAATAAAAACGATCTAATATTA